>QAXN01000310.1:0-44603 GCA_004335795.1 Chlamydomonas sp. 3222 | reverse complement strand
TGCACTGCGCTGACCGTTGTGCCTTGCCCCCTAGAAAGGCCTGTATGATTGCGGCTGCAGCACGCTGCATACATGATCGCTCGAACTGATAGTATGTAGGCCATCCAACCATCCGACAGGCCCTGCTGTTCAGCGACCAGCTAATGCAGCGGCACCTCAAGAGTGGATCCCTCACTCGCACCAGCTCAGCCCGTGCTGCCGACACAGCTATCAGCCCACGCCCGCCCTTGCATGGCAAAGCAGGGCGCGGTCAACATACCTAGGCATGTTTTCCCAAGCTCAGAGTTTGGGTCCATCTACTGCCAGTCACCGTTCGGCCTCCGCGTTTACCAGGGTGTGCGGGGAGCAGAGCGTCCACACGTGCGTCACCGACAGAAGAAGGGCTTACGACTGTTGCCTAAAGCATAACAGGGAGTAGGCGAGAGTGATAAGTAGATAGCCTTGGCGCTGTATTGGTGTTGCCAGGCTGCGCTGGGTGAGGCGAAGGCGTATGTGTAAGTGTCGACTGATGATGTCAGCACTTGTTCTTGCCCGAGTTGCCCTTGGCGCACAAAAAGTGTTCAGTATGAGGTGGTTCACTTGTACTGAATCTGAGTATGCACAGTGCCATGATGAGTCCCGCAGCGAATGGCCACGGCACATGGGAGGGGAGGAGTGTACTCGGGTCTGTGACTTGTATACCAGCCAGGATCTTTTCCTTCAAATTGGCTGTGTACACGACGTTCTATAACCTCTGCTGTAGCGCTTTCCTTCTCTGCCCTTGGCGAACATTGCGTGTTGGCCGCTCTTACCGCCATCGCTGTTACGTACGCCACCCGATCTATTATCAAAGATATGGGCACATCGCGCTTATATGTTGGGAGTGTTCGTGCGATCTAGCAGACTGTCGACCGGCTTGCACCGCCGAACGCACTCTGGGGCACGAAAGAATGTTCGCAGCAACTGAATCGTTGAATGTAAGCGCATAGTTAGTTTAATAAGGTGCTTCTGCCATTGCGCTGTGCGACCCAATTCCGCCGCGCGAGGCGCTGGCTGCCACACCCTCTGAGTAACCCTGTCTGCCACGCACCAACTCACCCTGCAGATACGGACGTCCAGTAGATGCGGCGCGTGCGGAGCAGCGGTGCAGCCAGCAGTACCCAGCCCATGTGCACAACACGCGCATGCACGGTTGGGCACAGCGGGGAGACACAGACCGGACCGCCAAGGGTTACCTGGTTGTACACAGGCAACCACACTGCAAGTCAGCTTCCCAACGCAGCCCGCAGGTATTAGCGGTGCCAGCAGGACAGATGGGGGCGCCTCAACAAGTGGGCAGGGGATAGGCAGCAGCCACCGGGGATCCGAGGCGGCTGTGCGGCCCAGTCGCTTCAGTGCACCAGAGTTGGCACGCGCCATCCGCTCCACCCTGACCTTGGCGGTAGGTGCACAGCGCGGTCCCCTCCCACGGCCTCCCTGTCCACCCTAGACGTCGCCCTGCTGTAGTCACAGTTCGGATTGGCTAGTTGTCGGTACCCAATGCAAACGAAGTTCCGCGCTACCACGTCACGGCGTTGTGTTTAGCAGGGTAAAATGCAAACCCCGCCATTCTTTCACGCTTGTAGGAGCTCGCCAACCTGGTGGCACAGCAGTCGTCCTCATTCGATAATGCCCACATCAGCATAGCCATGGCCCACATGGGCCTGCTGGCCGGCAAGCAGCAACAGGAGCAGCAGCAGCAGCAGCAGCAGCAGCATCGGGACCAGGCTGCCTCGCGGGCCGCGCCCCACCCCAGCAGCGCAGCCGGGTCATCTTCACGTGCACTTGGGTGCTCCTCCCAGGACTGGATGGACGATGGCGGGATCCAGCCGCTGATGCTGGGGGACATTGGCGATGACGATGACGTCGGCCCGCCCCCCAGTGCCTCGGGGGCCAAGGGGCCGGGGTCGGCGGCCGCCGTAAACGGCTTCCTTTCCTCCAGCAATAAGGCAAATGGCACCAATGGTCGCAGCAGTAGCAGTAGCAGTGGCGGCAGCGGCAATGGTAACGGCGTGGCGCTGGCGTCCCTGGAGGCAGCCGAGGAGGCCGCTGCGTCGCTGCTGCTGGACACGTCCACGTCGGAATCCATCCTGCTGACACGTGCCCCCGACCTAAACACGGACTCGGACATGCTAATCCTGGCGGACGGGGGGCAGGGGACAAACGGCACGTCCAGCGGCTTCATGGGGCCAACGCAGCAGCAGGCGCAAGGGCCAAAGGCAGGAGCGACGTCAGGGACGCCCGCAGGGCAGCCCGCGGCTGAAGCGCCGGGGCCGAGCAGGGTGAGCCCGCCCGCGACGTCCTCTTCGTCCTTGGCGGCGGGCGGGGTGCTGCGTGCGCTCCTGCCGCTGGTGTTTGCGCGGCTGGACGAGCTGAGCGGCTCGGACCTGGCGTGCGTGCTGTCGGCGCTGGGCGCGCTGCGGTACAGCGACCGGGTGGTTTCGGAGAGCCTCCTGCAGGCGGCGGCGCCGAAGCTGTACGACTGCAAGCCGCAGGTGGGCGGGAGCGCACGCGTAGTGTGGGTGAGGGCTAGGGTGCACAGGCTCGTCGCGCTGCCGTGTCGCCGTTCCGAGTGCCGTGGTGTGCGGTTTTAACCATAGGAGGCAAACGCAGCCAAGGAGTCATTGTCCCAGCCGTCAGCCGCAGAAGAGGTCTGCAGCTGTCTGAAAAGCTACGGTGTTATGCTTCCAAGGTGTGAAGGAATGGAAGACACTGCATGTTGAAGAACACTGGACAGTACTAGGGGGAGTTTTAGGTTTTCAATGATGCAAGCTTTCTACTGTCCGCCCTGGCGTCCAGGACCTGGCCAACATCATGTGTGCCGCGGCGCTGATGGGCGTGCCTACCGACATTTACTTCAGGACTGCGTTCTACGCAGCCGTCAAGACGCAGGTGAGCGCCAGGCCAACAAGTGCTCCTTTACCCGCTCGTGCCAGTAGATGCCCTGGCTTATGAACTAGCCACTTGGACCTTGCCAGTCACCGTGCAAGGCGTACGGCACATGCGACCACAGGCTACGTACCCGTTACTGTGATAAGCAAACCGACCGATCGAGTTGGGCTGCGTCCGTATGGCAGCGCTGATGCTCAACCCGCTGCCCCGGTCCCCTCCCACCGCCTAACACCCCCCATCCCCCAGGCCAAGCGCTTCGGCCCCCGTGAGCTGGCCCTGACGCTGTGGGCGTACGGCGCTGGCGGCACGGACGTGGCGGCGGACGCGGTGTCTGTGCTGCTTGAGGCGAGCAGGGGGCCGCGCGGGTTGACGGCCATGGGGCCGGGGCAGCTGGCCAAGGTGGCGCAGGGGCTCGCGGCGCTGCGGTACAGGTGCGGCGGCCTTTGTGGGTTGTACACGAACCACGGGCCAATGCAGATACGGCAAAGGCCACCCAAAGCGGGGGCATTAATAGGTATGTGTTACCGTGCATAGCGCCGCGGATCGGTGCATGTTACGAGCTGTGCGTGTTGCGTCCTGCCCCCCTTTTGCCCCGCAGGCCGCCGCCCGACTGGGTGGATGCCTTCGGCGACGTGCTGCGGCCCGCGCTGCGCCGCATGTCCCAGACGGAGCTGTGCGCCGTGCTGCAGGCGCTGGCCAGCCTGCAGGTGGGGCAGCCTCGTCCTTAGCGCACCTTGTGCAGCACTGTCCGTGCATCCGTGCATACCGCTCAACCGGCGTCACTTGTTCAGTGGACGTGCTCTGCCGTTCCCGCGTGCTGTGCTCTGCCGCCTCGGATGCCGAAACCCCCGGTGCTTTGCGCGCAGGTCCTTTGCAGACGCGTAACGCTCTTTGCCCTCGCGCTGGCCCCCGCAGCTCGCCCTTGACGAGCGCACCCGCGCGGCCGTGCTGCTGCACACCCTGTCCTCCCCCGACGTCCTCCCTTCCATGCCCCCGACCCAGCTCGCGCTCGCGATCTGGTCACTCGGCCGCCTCTCCTCCGCCCCCTCCGCCGCCCCTGCCCCCGCCTCCCCGTCCGGCCCGCGCTCCCCGGCCCCCCGCGCCGCCACGTCCATGCCCCCTCCCGCGCTGCTGCTGGACCTGGACACCTCCGGCCGCGTTCTGGACCTGACCTACGCCACCATGGGCGCCTTCAGCGCAGGCGAGCTGCAGCTGCTGCTGGAGGGCCTCACGCGCCTGGCGCTGCAGCCGCCGCTGGAGTGGATGCAGCGGCTGGTGGAGGCGCTGCGCCCGCAGCTGGCGGGACTGCAGGTGCGGCGGGGAGCGGGGGCCCTCAGGCCACGCGGAGGTGTGACCGTCACCTTGTTAGTGTGCGTGTGTGTGCTGGATTCTGCGTGACGTCACATCGATTAGCATACGTGCGTTGTACAGCTTCCCCTTTTTTGGCATTTTGTGTTACATTCCAGGTGGTGTGGCCACACGATCCTTATTGGTCCCGACCACACATATCACCTTCCCGTGCGGTGTCGTGCAGCCCCTGGCGTGGCCGCGCGAAAGCTGACCCGGCCCTGTGTCTGTGCGATGACCCCTATCTTCCAATCCAGGCACGCCAGCTGGCCGGTATCCTGGGCAGCTTGGCGGCGCAGCAGTACCGCCCCTCGCCCGAGGTGCAGGAGGTGGTTCTGGCCGCCACACAGGCCAACATGAAGCAGGTGCGGGTCCGACGATGAGCAGGCGGGGACTGCACTGGGTGATTTGGAAATGATAAGGCAGAGCTGGACGTCTGTACTAGCACAACCACGGGGGAGAGAGAAGGTCTAATGCACACGGCGGAAGGCACTGCAACATAACGGGTGCTTGTGCTTCCCCCGTTTCTGCGTGCTGGCACCAGCGTTTCCATGATTCCCTGACGGCTTACACGGTTCCTCGGGTTTTACGCGGCCACCCATTGCGGAACACTGCAGCTGCTGGCCGACACGGCCGCCACCGCGGCCATGGTGACGGCGCTGCGCCGCCTCAGCATCGAGCCGCCGCCGTCGTGGGTGGCGGCGCTGCTGGACGCGTCGCGCAGCGCGCTGCAGCGGCGCGCCACCGACCTGCACCTGGCCAACCTGGCGGCCAGCCTGGCGGCGTGGGGTGTCAAGCCGGACGGCCGATGGACGGCGCGCATGTTCTGGAGGAGCCAGAACCTCATGCTGGAGGTGGGATCAATTAAAGCGTTTGCCGCGTAAATAAAATCAGTTGAAACTGGTCAGGCTAGAAACGAAGGCGTGCCGCTGTCGGAGCGGACCTTGGTCTAGGATGGAGGTGTTGACATGTCGGTCGCTCACACGCAGGGCGGGATACTCATATGTGCCGGTCTTATATTATCCTATCGCCGTGGCAATGTAGAACGGGACCTGGTTGTGGCAGAGGGGATACTGGTTAGTTGTGCTGTGTAGCAGCACCCTCACGGCACGTGGGCGTCCTGCTGGTGCTGCAAGCTACCTACGTGTCATAGCAGTAGCAGCGTCTCATGATTACAGTCGCTGCCCTGTTGCCTCACGGGCCTCACCGTACCGTACCCCTGGCGCCCACCCCGCAGGGTCGCATGTCGCCACGCGCCCTGGTCGCCCTCCTCCAGGTGGGGGGTTTGCGGCATGCTTGCCAGCCCTGTCGGGCACTCCAACCGACCGTTCCAGTGCATGCAACAACCCTGGCCATGTCACCTTGCCTCCTTGTGCATTGCATCTTCGTTTCGGCGCTTCAGTACTGTTTCTTGCTACTCCTAGACGTGCCTGAGCAGGATTTCAAAGCCGCCAGGCCGCTGCCCTGCGCCCCACGCGGTCGTTCCCATGCCCTTCACGTGTACGTACTCCTGGCCCCTGCAGGCCATGGTGGAGCTGGGCGTGCGGCCCAACCCCAGATGGACGCGCCTGTGCCTCCGCGCCGCCGCCGCTCACTCGTCCTCGCCCTACTTTGAGGCGCACCACTATGGCACTCTCATGGCCTCGCTGCACGCGCTGGGCGTGCAGCCGCAGCAGGTTCGTGACAATTTATGCTTGAACGGGGCAATTTAGAGGGCAACGAAAGGCAAGACAGAGTGCTTTCAACCCTTTGACGTGCACGCGCTGCGCTTACAGCCCGGCGGTTGTTGTGCGCGTCGGTCCGCTTGGTCTGGGCATGCACTGCACCTGCAATGGTGAGTGATGCCTTTTACACGGCATGGCACACGGCCGGCAGCCCCTTGGCACTCGGCGGTACGCAGCAGCTGCATGGCACGGTGCTGTCACGTGCACCAAGGATCTCCAGTCCGCTAGATCTGGGAAGGCTGTGTTCAATGCAGCCCACATCGATATACATCGCCCGTTTGTTAAAGCTCATGCGCATTTCCCCTGCCCCCCCAGGAGTGGCTGATGCGCATGCTGCTCAGCACGTACCGCTGCTGGACGTCCCTGGGCGTCACGCAGTGGTGCAGCCTGCTGCCCGCGCTAGTGCTGCTAGAGGTGTGTGGGTTGGGGGCGGGGGGCGGCTGCACCGGGCTCCAAATCGGGGCATTATGCTAATTGGCCCAGCCTAGTATGTGGCGCAGCTTACGTGTACTCGGTCTGGACGAGATGGACTGTAGGGCAGCGGAGGCACATGCACTAGCGAAGGTTGGCCTGCACTGGCAGTGCTAGGTTCACGAAACGGCATGATTTCTGCGTCAGAAGTGCTTTTCGGCACCGGTTCCATCCCTCAGGCGCGGCCCCCTCGCGAGTGGCTGCGCCGCCTGGAGGCCAGCACCGGCCCCCGCCTGGCCGACTGCAGCGCCCTGCAGCTCCTCACGCTGCTGGTGTCGCTCACGCAGCTGCACGCGCTGCAGCAGCAGGGCGCGCCGGCGCCCCTGGCCTCGCCGCTCAAGCTGCCGACCGCCGCAGCGGCCGCCGGGGCAGCGGCGGCCGCCGCGGGCCCCACCACCTCCGCCGGCCCCGTCGCGCGTCCCGGCGCCGAGTGGCTGGCGGCGTGGTGGGCCGCCAGCACGCGGCAGCTGCAGCGGGTGCGCTACGCGCCCAGCGAGCTGGCGCTCACGGCAGACTGGCTGGCCAGCCTGGGGCTGCGGCCCACTGCGGAGTGGATGCAGGTGGGCTGGCGGGAGCCCCCGCTGCTCGGGTGTTCTGATCATATCCGGCTTGGTTGCTTGCCAATGGCACGATAGCTCCTGTCTTGTTTGCAGGATTGCGTGTTGCGCTGTTTGCTGGGTGCTTGCCTGGCCGTGCTCCAGGCCTGCGCCCCAACTGCCCTAGCGCTCTGCTTGTTCACTGTTTGGCACCTTGCAAACGGTACTGTACGTTAGTTTGCGGTTGCGTTTGGGGGAAGTGTTCGGGATAACAGCTTGGTGCTTGCTTGGATGTGCCGCAGGCCTGTGCCGACGTGGCGTCCCGCTACGCCAAGGTGCTGTCGGCCGACGACCAGCAGCAGCTGGCGGCAGCCATCACTCCCCTGATGACGGGGGAGATGCCCGTGCACAGGGAGCTCCCGCAGCAGCCGCAGCAGCAACAGCAGCAGCCGCAGGAGGAGCAGCAGCAGGAGCAGAAGAGGCGAAAGCAGAAGCAGAAAAAGCGGCGGCAGCCAGCACAGCAGAAACAGCAGCAGCAGGAGCAGCAGGACCATGAGAAGGGGAAGCAGGAGCGGAAAGCGCGGCGGCAGCAGCAGCAGGTCGGAGAGAGAGCAACCTCGGCCGCAGCAACATGAAGTACTGCATAAGGAGGCACTGTACAAGGGATGAGGTGTGGCCGTCGGTGGGGTGACGCAATAAGAATTACACCGGCGCACCAGCCGCGGCGTCAAGCGTCTGCGGGGTGGCTGGCATGCGCGCAAAGGCAAGGCTGTGGGGGAGATCGACGGGTGAGCGCGTGTCACGGAGTGGAGGCGATAGGTAGGAAATTGCTGCATACGACATCAAGCTTGAGTGTGTGGTCTGTGGTGGTGGGTGAGGTGTTCCCTTTTGGAGATCGCAAAGGAGGTGCAAGAGGAAGGGTTGGGGGGCTGTGGACAATTGGCTGTTCTGGAAATGCAGTGCGGGGTGCAGTCGATGGCAGAAGGCGGTTGCGAGTTTCGGGTGCTAGTCTGCTCTGTGACGATGGACTGCCGTATGAGTGGAGATGCGCTTGCGATTATGATAACCTGTGTGTGGCCGATGGTCCCTGGAGCGCCTTGTCAAGTGCCGCGGGTGCTAGAGTGCCACACATTCTTACCGTTTCAATTCCCGAAGCTTGCCTGCACGCTGTGGTACGCTGCCATCGGGAGGTGAGCTGGGGGGTCCCATGAGGATGCGAATGGTTGTTCCAGCGCTGAACGGAGTTGCGTTGCGCACCGCCAGTGCATGCGTTGGCACATCTCCTTTAGTGGACCGACTGCTGCTAATGCCAAGCTGGAGGGCAGGTTGATGCGCACATGTGGGCGTGCTTTCGGTTACATCGACAGACCAACTTGCCAAGTCATCAATTATCGTGGTGCCGGAACTTTCCTGTTGCCAAGCCATTCCCCCAACAGCCACCACACCGGCCCCCATGCATGCCACCATGCCGTCATCGTGCCATCAAACTCCACCAGCAAGCTTCTCCCAGCTTCCGCCGTACAAGAACCAGCCGTCGGCGCACCGTCCGCCCCACAGCCCAGGGGAGCTCCTAGTGTGCATAGCCCCCGATGTCGCCTGAGCCGGCCCGGGGTTGACCCGCGCCGAGCCGCTCACCACCTCCATGGCCTCGAACCAGGGCCGCCCAGAAGCCCAGTACGTTCCCGCAACAGCCATACAACAGCGCCATTCCTTAAACGCGCACAGCCACGCACACGAACACGCTAGGTCAGCTGCTTCCGCCAGCTGCTCCACGCTCCCGCCATGCGCGTGCCAGCGCTGTCGGCACACCCCTACCACCGCAGCTCAGGGCCTCCGCGGGCCTACAGCGCCCCCTCACGCCGCCTGCGCAGGCCCGGGGTTCACCCGCGCCGATCCGCCCACCGCCTCCTCCATGGCCTCAAACCACGGCCGCAGCTGCGAGTGCTCCATCATGTCCCGGAAGGCGCTGGTGGTGCGCACTGCGCGCACCACGCCGAACGCGGCCAGGTCCGCCAGGTTGGGCGACTCGCCGCCCGCGAAGCGCCGCCCCCGCAGCCCGTGCTCCACAAAGTCGTTGACCACGTCGTACAGCGCCTGCCGCAGATCGCCTTCGATGCCGTACTTGGCCGGCATGCGCTTGCCCACCTGGCAAGGGAGCGGTTGGCGTAGCGTGAGACTTACCACTGCACGTCGCGCCATACTGATGCATGGCGGGGAGCGCCATACTGATGCATGGCAGGCGGGGGCCGGTTGGCGTAGAATGAAATTCGTCACTACACGTCGCGCCAGACACTGCCTGTGCAAAGAATGGTGCTGTTCCAATGGGAGCCCTGTGACTCTCGATAGGGCATGCGCACTGCGTGTCGTGCCCGCCATGGCGGTAACTCTGCCACCCGGGGGCACCGACACGCCCACCTGCCACATCATGACCGCCCCCGCCCAGCGCGCCGCCTCGCGCGTGCCCCAGCTCCACCCCGTCTGGTCGGTGATGTACTTGAACGTCTCCTTAGCCTCGCTGCGGGCCAGGATGTGCACAAAGAGGGCATCCGTGCATGATTAGGAGCACATAGGCGGCGACGGGTGTCAGGATTAGCTCAAGCACACTGTCGGCCACCACCCTACGGGTACCGGTACACCGTAGCAAGCGACCAAGTGCATTTCCTCTTGCATTGAACGACGGCTCGTATGCCAGTGCTGCGCAAGGGCCACGCCGTGTGCACAGCACGCCATTGTCCCATGGCAGCCACAGCCGCGCTGACGCTGTTCGGATCTCCTGCCCAGTCGTCCCTGCTCGCGGACACCCGAGCCCACACTCGCATTGACCACCGGCCTTGGGTGCTGCTGGCCCACGACGATCGGAACGGCACCCTCGCTCCGCTCCCCCGAACCGTGCCCCACTTACTCCCAGTTGCGGTAGATGTTGGCGGTCAGCACCTTGACCAGCTTCTCATCCACCCACTTGCGCCACCGCGCCTCGTGCTCCAGGTCCGCCGCCGACATGCCCCCCGCCTTCGCCACCGCCACCGCCACTGCTGCCGCCGCCGCCGCTGGCGCTGGCACCTCCGCGGCCCCGCCCTCGCTGCTCTTGCTGCCCCCGAAGAAGGACCAGCTGGCCTTGTTGGCGGGGGGTGCTGCAGGCGCGGGAGCCGCCGCCGGGGCGGTGGGGGCGGGGGTGGAGGGCGCTGTGGGTGCGTGACGCGCCGCCGCCACGTCCGTGGCCAGCCTGCTCATGATGGCGCTGCTGTCCACCACCACCTCATCGTCCAGCTTGACCACCGGCACCTTCTTGTAGCTGCTGCTCCAGCGCAGCTCGCCCTTGGTCAGCGGGTTGACCTCGATGACCGTGTACGGCAGCTGCGTGCGGCGGGGAGGGTAGGCGGGCGAAGCAGTGTAGGTAGCGGCGCATGTGCAGGACTTTATGAAACACTGTGTTTACAGCACCGTGTGTCGGTTGTCAAGGAGAGGAGACAGCGAGGGCCGCGGCACGCAGCTGCACGTGGCCAAGGGGCAGCTGGACATGCATGCACGGATGCGAGGAACGCCTTTGCGGCCGTGACGCTTTGTAGCTATGCACATTGGAGTGTTTACCTTGTAGTAGTCGAGGAAGGCCCTGACCTTGCAACAGTACGGGCACACCTCGTACTGGTAGAGCGTGATACGGGAGGGTAGAGGCCTGGCCTCATCCGGCCTCTGATATGGGTCGGACTTGACCTGCATGATTGCGGTAGCGCAGGCCACATGAACGCAACAGCTTGGCTGTCGTCCTCTGCGCACTCTCCGTCCTTGGCCCACCTCAGTCGGTGCAGGAGCGTCGGCAGACGCGGCAGGGCTCAGGCCCGCAGAACCTGCTACTAGCCCCACGAACGCTGCGGCCCCCGCAAGCAGAGGTGAGCTGCTTCGGTTTTCGCTTGATGTTGACTGCTGCGCGAGTAACCTGCACGCAGGCCCCAGAGCGCTGTGTCGGCAATCAAGTGGGCGCAACACCCGCAACTACGCAAACGCATGAAAGCCTACCCAGTCGTGAGTAGCCGTGCACTAGCAAAAGGTTTTTGTGATGTTTGTAGTGCTCTTGAGAACACAAGCTGGGCCCCAAGGGTCCCGCTCCGTAGGGCCGCTGCTGCTGCGGCCATCCTAATTCACTTCAACTCTAGCGCAATTAAGGTACATGCACATTGTGTGCGTGCGGGTGGGACCAGGCGGTGATCACGGCCAAATGCGGAACATCAGCATTACCCATCATACGCAGCCAGCTGCTGCGCCTGCGCGAGCATAAATAGCAAATCCTTATCCCACACATTTTTACAGCGTTATAGCATCAATCGCTACCGTCCTCTTTTAAACTGAGTATCACTACCACTTTACCTGGCCAGGTTCCCTCTGCCCGAGGCTCGGGAGGTTTTGTACAGTGTCCACTTGGTGCTTATCGATATTGCTACATCAATCATTATAGGGCTATCGCCTACGCCTTGCGACAGACCTGTCTCGTTACTCGTTCTAGCTTGATACCTAAGGCCCTTCTCCCCACATAGATGGGGTAGAATACTCATAACATTCACTGTCTAACGTTGCAGTTGCGGCATAGAACATGGGATCGTCTTGTCCCGGGCACGCACAACCGACAAGCTCCACCGACCGGAAGCGTTAGAGCTCTCGATGGCCGCGCTTACCTCCGTCTGAAGCATCAATTAAACGGGGCTGTACAGTGGCAGGGGCCGAACTGAGTCATGGCGTCAGCTACCGCTGGGACCACACGGGCATGCAGGAGTGCCTCCACCAGGCTGGAGGATGTTGACATTGATCCAGGTAAGGGCAGCAGTGCGGACCCTCATGTACATTAAGCTGGAGCAGCTGTTCCAGGCACACCATGCGACCCTTGTGTTGGCCACCGCACAACACAATCAGTAGGGTGAACCTGTAGTGCAACCAGCTGCACTGAGCTCTTGTAGCATCAACAGCGACAAGCACGGCTGGCGCAGTACCACATGGCCAGAATACCACATTGTGTCGTAGGCTGGTACCCTGGCCAGCCGGAGCTTGAGGACGAGAGTGGCACGGAAGGGGTGGCGGCAGGCGACAACAGCAGCATCAGCCCAGGGAGCAGCGTACCCCTGCCTGGTGTAGCCAGCAGCCAGTCTAATGCCGCCTTTGCGAATGAAGGAGCGGCTGACGGGTTGGGTGCAGCACCTGGGCAGGAGGCAGCTGCACGTGCTGATGGGCCCGCCCACGGGGCGCAGAAGCAGAAGGGCGCCACCAGCATGCCTTCGGTGCTGACCAAGCTACAGAAGTGGGGCGACTACGCCTCAGTCGGTGGCCAGGTCGTGCCCACACGCTTCATCCCCATGAAGGCAAGTCGCGCACACTACCGGTATGGTTGCAAAGCAGGTTGCAGAGCCTGAGGGGTTCAGGTACTGGGTTACGAACCACGTTGGTGTCAGTGTTGCCCGTACGGCGGTGTCAAGACCGTGTTCCACAGCGGAAGGGCCGTACGGAAGTCCTAAACTCGCATGGCGCCCATCAGTGCAATACTGGCCTGCGCCTGATGCCAGCTACCTGCCCTGCTTCTCGCAAGCTGGGCTTGCAAAGACATCCTCTGCACAAACAACCTTCTCTGCTACTGCCCGCACCTAAGCAAGTCACACTACCGTATACGTCTTTCACCCGCAGACCCCGTTGAGCGAGGAACTGCTTGCCAGCTGGTCGCTGCCCAGCGCCCCCCGCCACCGCCTGACGGTTGGCGAGCTAATGGCTCAGCAGGCGGCGTTGGGGCGGCGCGTGGGGCTGCTGCTGGACCTGTCCAACCACGACTGCCTGTACGAGCAGGACATTCCGCCCGACGTGCAGTACACGCACGTGCAGGTGAGCGGCGACCGACCGACCGATCGCTGTGCCGGCCAGGGGTGGGCTGCCACAATCTCACTCGTGGAGGTGCTTCGCCCAGAGTGCGTAGGAACGCCCTCTCACTAACACGGAGGACGGCAGCGTCGCTCACCCCGTGGTGCTGTTCCGCTGTTCCTCTCACCCCCTGGTGCGTCTTTCCCCCCGCAGCTGGTGGCCAAGGAGCTGCCGCCGCGCGAGTTCGTGCAGGAGGTGCTGGCGGTGGCGCACGCCTTCTGGGCGGAGCGGCCGGACGACTACATCGCCATACACTGCGCCTACGGTACGGCGCTGCAAACAGGGCTGCGTAGCTGCTTGCGGCCGCCCGCGTGCTGTGGCCAGTATTGCAGGGTGGGGGTTCAACGCGTTGTTGTAAATGCGCGCAGGCTTCAACCGCACCGGCTTCGTGGTGTGCTGCTACCTGATCGAGGTGTGCGGCCTGAGCGTGGAGGAGGCGCTCGCCTCCTTCGCCTCCTCGCGCCCCCCCGGGGTCAAGCACGAGGCTTTCCGCGCCGAGCTGCACCGCCGCTACGGGAACCACCAGGGGCAAGCGCTGGGGTTGTTTCTGTCGCCGCCGGACGACAACTCTAGCATCGGGTGCAGCCCCAGCTGCCGCAGCACCGAGCTGAGGGACCTGCTGGCGGCGGGGGTAGGAGCCAGCCCCGGCTGGAGCCCGTACGGCGTCGGCGGGGCGGTCGGAACGCTGGAGGGTTCCCTGTACGGGGCAGCGGCGGGGCGAGCAGGCGTGCACGCCACCCCGCTGGGAGCGCGGGCGACCATTTCCATGTCGGGCGTGGGCACCGTGGCAGGGATGGGGTTAGGGGGTGCCGGGACGGGGTTGTTGGCGGGGGCCGTGACGGCCTACCGGACTGTCAGCTTCACTACCGGGTCGGGCGCGGGGGCGGGCAGCGAGTCCGGGTCGGCGTTGAGGTCGGGGGTGTTCGCCGCCGGGCGGTCGAATAGTGGGGCTCTGGGCTTGTCTGCCGCAGGCGACGCGGCGATGGACCGGCAGGCCAGCATGAGCCAGTACAGCGAAAACGAGTCGTTGGGTAAGTGACGGCAGGGTGGCGCTGCGGAGGGGGACGCGTTTGCCTTTAAGCGTGCGCATCGTGGCAGTAATGCTGGTACGACAGGACCTGCCGCAGACCCGCACAGGCATGAGGCGTCTGTATGCGTCAGTGCACTGCACTGCACTTCGAGTATTGCCCGCACATCACTGACAATTTGTCCGGCATTATGTGTCTTCCTGCGCAGGCGCCGTTGACCGGCAGCTGCTCCAGGCGTTCAGGTGCGTGTTGCTCTTCTATGTGCCGCTCTGCGTTGCGTGCCCTGTACACATCCATTCCTGCTGCTCAGTGCCAATTGAGGGCCCTGAGTCAGTCTGGTCGGCTTCCAGTCAGCAACGCAAGTTGTCACCCCAGGTATACCACGCGCAAGCGGTGACGGGGAATTGGGTTGTGTCCACCTGCAGGCAACAGCACATCTCGCAGTCTCACACCATCCCAGAGGAGAGCGGCTCGCAGCATGAGAGCCCCATGCGCGGCCAGTCCGTCAACTCGGCAAACGGGGCGTCGGCGGGGCGGAGCGGCCGCTCCAGCAGCGCACAGGTGCGGTACTAGGGAGCCTGCCAGCTGGGCAGAAACTGCACAGGCACAGGGTTGGTAACCGTATATCGTACGCTTCGCTCACACATCCACGGCTTTGACGGGCACACTGTCGTCACCTCCTCCTGCGCCAAAGGCCATATGTCCACAAATGTGTAGAATTTCCTCAGCACCAAGGCTAGGACCGTTTTTCATGTCGGTGTTTCAGCAGGGGCGCTACTCGCGGAAGAGCCTTGACTCCATCGATTGGGCGGCGGCAGCGGCGGAGGATACGTCCTCCGACAAAGCAGCAGCGGCGGAGGCTTTTGAGCTCCTGAAGATGTGAGGTCTGGCGCGGCGGCATAGGTGGCTCCTTGTGCCAAGCATGCGCATTAAACTAACTCGGGATATCAACCTGGCGCACATCCCTGGGTACTGGCAGCGGTGGTCATGTAGCGTGTGCCATTGTTTTGGCAATAGCACTAATAAATCAATGAGGACTGCGGCAGGGCGCACTCACAATTGCCGTTGGTATGCTGCAACGCAATCATTTCGACGAGGGAGACACCCTCTTGACTTGTGGTTGCTGGGGGTAGCATTGCGGGTTTGGCGTTGCGTTGCATTTTGTACAGGCGATTCGTTATGAACGAGGCACCAGTGCCGGAAGGCACACGTGGCATTCGGCTCCTCGTTGCATACCGGCAAGCGTTGATGTACTGGACGCTGACGACCAGGGGAGGTTCCCTACTGACGACCCATGTCCGGGGGTCAGGATCTCCGTTGCAGGTGTCTGTAAGAGGGGTACGGACGCTGTGGATCAAGCAGCTGTCGTAACATGCATGACTAAACGGCACGCTTTCATTCAGCCTGGCCATTGTGCATCTCAAGTGTCCGTGGTGTTATCAATCAGCGAGTGTTAGATGGCGCACTTACAATAACAGCCTTCGCGAGGGCAACAACCCATGCGCGAGCCACATGCTCCAGGGCCACTTGTCCTGTTTCCTTTCCTTCCTGGGGTGAGAAGTGCGCAGGGACACCTGCACCTTGCTGCACTGAATTGTCACACCTGTACGGTACAACTGGTCGCCCTTGGCAAGTTCACCACTTAGTTACTGTACCTGTCCGTGCATCTTGCACTGAATATTGCAGATGAAGAAGACACGCGTTGAGCTAGGCAAGGACTGACCAGGGGACTGACAGAGACCATGGCTGAACTACCTGGAACTACTGCGGAATACCGGTAGCCGGGCGCTAAGCCGGTGGTGCTAAAGTTTCCTGCTTTAGGTTGACGCCTCAAGACGTTAAGAGCCATATGCGTCATAGCAGCGGCAGGTAAGTAGCGGGCCTCTAACCGGACATGACGCTACACGCTCTAGGCCTGACCCAACCGCAGAACCACGTGCCACCCTGTGCGTGACTACGTGCCACAAGAGATCAACTCCCAACGCCTTTATCGCTCCATGGGCTGATCAGGGCACCGCCAGGCATGTAGGAGAGGAGCATCGCTTGTACCTTGCCTGAGCAGCGCTCCGTCGCTGCCCAAGGCCAATGGCGCCATCAGATGTTCGCTACATAGCTACAGAAGACCACCAACTGGGCTACCTACCACCTACAAACGTTTGTTGAGTGGCGTTTGATTGAAGCAGCTGTCCTGTCAGTCGAGACTGGAGCGGCCGCACGCGATGGGCGTATAAATAGAAGCGCAGCTGCCGAAACGGCAACCGCTGTGAGGGGAGGGGAGGAGCTCTCCCCTGCGATGTGGAGGTAGACAGCTGGAACTGGAGCTACCAACGCCAAGCTGCCTGCAACTGAGTTATTGTACCACCCACTATGCAATATATATGTTGCACTAGGGTATCGCGTCGACGTAGCTAAAGACATTGCATCAGCTGCATGCGTCTGAAAGGCCTGACGTCACTTCATCAGTAACAAACCCTCCTTTAGATTAAGTCTGCGATTTGCACCCAATCTTAGTACTCAATAGCTCTACTCAAAGTCAACAACCAAAACGGCTCGACACGTAACATGCTAGCGGAATCCACTCTCACAGGCCGAGCGCCCGGCCATGGAGTGGCTGGGCGATCACGACCTGTTCCTGGGATAAGCAGGTTGGATATGCAACTCCTGTGGCTCTAGCGAAAGCTGGCGTGGGATCACCGACAGCAACATTTGTCTTTCAGGTGCCCGAACCGGAGAGCTATCACGCCCCTCCACACCCCTTCGGTATTTGGGGGGCGCTCCGATCCACCTGGATCTGCTCCTGGCCTCGCAAGAGGTGCGTAAACGGTTACCGGCGGACTGCAAAGGGTCTTCGGCGGCTCAAACCGCTGACCCATGCGCCCCTCGCCTCGCAGGCAACGCTGCCAGGTTCCAGCGTGACGTAGTCCCCAGCGCAGTGGCTACTTCCACAACTTTCATAACTCAGAAAGAGCTGAGCCTGCGCAATGGGTCACGCGTAAAGGTGGGGAAAGGTCCCGGCGACGAGCAGTCCTTTCCCTGGCAATTGCGTCTAGCTGACTAAGTAAATCTCTTGCTTTTTCAGGTATCTGTTGAGCAAACGGATACCAATGATCAGATCATCAGCATCGACACGGACCTTCAGGCCGGTCGGCTCCTGCTGCATTGGGGCGTCGAGGGTGGGAAGGACTACAAGGGCGGATGGCGTCTGCCTGGGCCAGGGGCGCGCCCGGAAGGAACGGCGCAGTATAAGGACCGCGCCTTGCAAACACCCTTTCGGTGCGTCATGCGACCATTCCGCGGGTACTATCAGCACGAGTGACAACCCTAGCTCTCCAGCTCTTTGTCTCACCCGCACTGCAGAATCTCAGTAATCAGACAGAGGGTATAGCGCTGGCTCGTATCCGCCTCAACTGTATGTTGCACCTGTCGAAGTGGCCAGCTGTCACTCCCAGCCTGCAGTCGTAACCGCACAAGGAGTGCCACGACCCGTTGCATGGCGGGCGCGTAATGCAGGCTGGACACCAACGGGAGGGCGCGTGTGGTCATCAACCTGGACGGGGACGAAGCCTCTGACTACATCAACTTCGTGCTGAAGGTGCGCAACCCCAGGGGGACTGGTGTGGAGGCCACCACGTTCATGCGGGGGTGGCCTAACTGGCGCTCCCTGAAGTAGTGGGGAGACTGCTTTACCTGGGAGGCTATGGAGACATCCCTTATGCCTCTGTCCCCGGCTATGGCCTCATCCTAGCACTACCGGTACACCTGTTCCAACTAGAACCGCTGCAGCTGCGTGGCTGAGGGGCTGGCTCCCGATCATTAGGTATACCCTCCCTCGAACAGTCCTGGGCCCTGTGACTCTCAGGACGATGCCACCAACACGTGGTACGACAACAACGGCACCAACTTCAAGGTAGAGCTGCGCTCCAACCTGGACCCGTCGGCGGGCCCCAAGCTGGACCAGCTGCCGAAGGACCTGTGCGACAAGTGGGCCTGGGTGCGCTGGGACCACGCCGGCCGGCCGCAGCGCTCTGACGCCGCCGCGTCCGCGGAGTACGACCGCGGGGTATCAGAGATGAAGGCCCTGCTGACCAAGGGGCGCGCGCTGGACGAGCTGTGGCGGGTCGCCGAGTGAGTGCACTAGGACAGTCGGCTGGCAAATGTGACACTCGCAGCACTACCGGCAGTGGCCTTGCAAAGCGGCCTTGCGTGTCCGGACATGCTGCTCTTTGGGCAACAAGCAATCTCGTATGCACAGGCACAGTACTGAATGCCTCGCAATCCACAAACACTGCACGCAGGGGCAAGTGGAAGTACGCTGACTACCAGAAGAAGGTCATCTTCCCCGCGCTGGGTGACAGCAGCGCGCCCGCCAAGGACGCCCCCCGGCCGCCACCCCAGCAGCAGCAGCAGCAGCAGAAGCAGGCGCAGCCGCCGGCGGCGCTGCCCCCCATCCCGGACGACCTGCTGGGCGTGCAGGCGTACGTGCTGTGGGAGCACGCGGGCAAGCCGGATGGGGCGGACTTCTCGGGCGATGCACGCAGGTTAGTGTCGCTCAGTCGCCCACGGATGCTGCGTTTGCATGGACCTGAGGTGCTGTTCGCCACGTGGGTTTAATGTGGCAAGGTGCTATGGCGCATTGCATTTTGCACAGAGGCCTGCCATGCTGCACGTGCCCGCAGGGTCATCAACGAGCAGCTGCAGCAGGGCGTGAGCATCGAGGAGGTGGCCCGCCGCCTCAACTACACGCTCAAGACGCCCGCAGCCACGCCCGCGGCGTCGCGCAGCGGCAGCAGCATCAGCGGCTCCATGGACCAGCCAGGGCCGGCGCCGAGGAAGGAAGCGGCCCCCGCGCAGGTCGGAGCCCCGCTGGGCACGCCGAAGCGCAACCCGCTGGAGCTCATCAAGGTGCGGGCGAGCACGGGGCGTGATCCCGGTGCATATGGATGCGCGGGCTAGGGCTTGGCCATGTCAGCCTGTCAGGGATGCAAGGGCGGGATGGACGGCTCCTTGCATCCGCGTGGGGAGGGAGCGTCGTACATGGGTGAGGCAGGCGGCATGATAGACAAAGAGCATGTACCATGGAAGGTCTACGGCCACGTCCATAAGCTTGTCGTGCGCATGGGGTGCGCTAGCCTATCACGCTTCGCGGAGTCCTGCCGGCTCGTGCCTTTACTTGCTACCCGTTTCCAGCGCAACACCAGCAGCCCCCCCTCGCTGTCCACCGCGCATTCCGTGACTTGCCGCTGCTATGTACGTGCCGTGACGCCTGACCATCCGCGCACATTGGGGTCGCCTGTGCCTGTGACGCCGTTGACCCTGGCCTGATTGTGTATCGAGGCTCTGTTCCAGCAGTTCGTGCAGCTGATCCTCTGGATCCGTTCCGCCTGTGACCCGTGCTCTCTGTCGCTTACCGTATCCAGCGCAACGCCGGCGACGCCCCCGTGCTGTCCGCCGAGCGGTCGGTGGTGGAGAAGCCCCTGGAGTTCCTGGTGCAGCGCTTTGCGGTGGACCCCAGCACCAAGTGGCGGCGGACGTACCCGCTGGGCAGCAAGGCGGAGCTGCTGGTGGTGGTGCGGCAGGAGGAGGCGGGCGCCACGCGCGTGGACCTGGTTACGGACATCGCCTCGGACGTGGTGCTTCACTGGGGCGTGTGCCCCCCGGGTGAGCAGCATGGCCCGGGCTGACCTGTCCTATTGAGTTTCCCTTTACAGGGCGTCCTGGGCGGGCCTGGGATGACAGCTTGGCAGGAGGATGTCGTTGCATGTTGCACGCAAGCGATTGGGTAGGCATCTATGTGTCCGTTCCAAGAGGAAAGGCCTTACGGGGCTGGGGCTGCGGTGTGCCCGCGGCGCAGGCACCCGCGACTGGGTGATGCCGGACCCCGACCTGCAGCCTGAGGGCAGCGTGGTGATGCACAAGGCGGTGGAGACGCCCTTCCTTAACTGCGACGATGACGAGTGCGACGTGGAGATCAGCGGCGCCAAGGTGCCCCTGCAGCGCATCACCCTGAACCTGCCCCAGGGTGAGTGTATTTTATGAGTGCCGCTGCTCCATTGGACCTGTCGCATGCATGTGGCTAGCCTTGACGTGCCATATGTGTGCTGATCGCACTGCTAGCTGTGCTCAAGTACCAAAGATAGGCACATACTGAACTGGCCTACGGCCTTGCCCAACGCAGACCACCACCTGGGCGCGCTGACGTTCGTGATGCGGTCGCAAGACAGCACCATGTGGTACAAGGACGGACACGGCAACTTCGTCGTCCCGATCCCCTCCAAGTACGTGGTGTGGGATACCATGCTAAGGGTGAAGGGCGGTGTCTACGCAGCGTAACGCTAGCCCTTTACCTGGGAATCTTTCTAGGTCCCCACGTAACCCTGCTGATCGTGTACCGCATAGGGACACGCCGGCGGAGAGCGCCGCCACGACGGACGCGGTCAGCGACGAGCTGAGCCGCAACATCATCGAGTCGGAGGTGCACAGCAGCCAGTGGACCCTCATGCACCGGTGGGTGGCTTGACTGTGTGGTTGGTCGGACGGGCATGCGTGTTGTGGCAGAGGAGTGTTGGCGGCTTGTGGCTTCTGAGCGGTCCGTGGCGCACCGCAGCCCCGCTGTGCCGCATGCAAAACCTAATGCCACCGTACGTAACAATCGCCCACTCTTGTTGCTGGTTTCTGGGTCCTGGCCCAAATGGACCAGCAATCGCCAGCTTGGCCCTTGGTTACTGCACCTGAGTGCCGTGTTTCCTTGGGTCCTGGCCCTGATCTGCCTTGAGACGTGTGTGCGCGTCCTGCTTGCCGTGCCCGCAGCTTCAACAAGGCCGCGGACCTGATCTCGGAGGTGCTGAACGGCTACTACGAGGGCATGGACGTGTCGGACGCCTTGTCGCGTATCTACGTGTGGCTGCGCTACAGCGCCACCCGCCAACTCACCTGGCAGCGCAACTACAACACGCAGCCGCGCATCCTGTCCGCCGCCCAGGAGCGCCTCACCAACACCATCGCCAACGCTCACGGGCGCACCACGGGTGGGTTAACCGCACGCCCTCGTGGTTCCTGGTGCAATGGCCCTGTTGAGCTAGCCAACCACCCGCCTGCGAAGACCTACAGCTTTGTTCGTGTTCGCGTGACAAATGCACTGTACTCTAGGCTCCGCAAGAGTGGTGGGCTTGACACGGTCGCGCACTCCGGTCTCCCCGCCCTTCAACAGGCGACGCGCAGGAGTGGGTGCGGCTGATGCTTACCACGGTGGGTCGCGGCGGCGACGGGCAGAAGATCCGCGACGAGATCCTGCACATCATGCACCGCAACCACATCCCCGAGCGCAAGGGCCTGTGGATGGAGGAGTGGCACCAGAAGCTGCACAACAACACCACGCCCGACGACGTGCCCATTTGCGAGGCCTACCTGGCGTTCCTGGAGAGCGGCGGCAACAACGGCGCGTACTGGCGCGTGCTGTCCGATGCAGGTGGGGAGGCCATCAGGTTACGGGCGTACCATACCCACATTTTAACCCTGCTAAACACAAAGCCGTGACGTAGTAGTGCGGAACTTTGTCTGGACGGAGGTGTTGGCATGTCCCGCGTACCCACATTGAGAACACGATGTGGGTCGGCCCAACGGAAAGCTGGGAGTGTTCTGACTAGGTGTCGATGTCGACACCAGCATGGCTCCAGGTGTGTGTGCCAGCAAACGTATCCGGCTGTCCCTTTGTCCGCCCTCAGGCATCACTCGGCAGCGGCTGGAGTCGTTCGACCGGCCCATCACGCTGGAGCCCGAGTACTACGCCGACAAGCGCGACGCGCTGATCCGCGACTTCCGTAATTACCTGGGCATCCTCAAGGCCGTGCACAGCGGCGCGGACCTACAGGCCTCGGCCAGCGCAGCCGGCAACAGGTAACAGGACAGAGGCGCCCGGGGTTGCGCGTGCCAAGCGAAGTACCAGGTCACCGTGCCCAGGTGCCACGGCTATGGGTGGGCATTACAAGTTTGGCACGGCCATGTCTTGACTCCCAAGATGCTATCCATGCCTCCACTGCAGGATCCCCGGCGGCGCGCGCGGCTTCCTGGCCTACGTGCTGAGCCACGTGGGCGACAACCAGGTGCTGCCGCTGCTGGAGGCGTGCGTGGAGGCGCGCACGGAGCTGGCGCCCGCGCTGCCCGGCAACCGCGAGCTGCTGTACCTGGACCTGGCGCTAGAGGACCAGGCGCGACAGGCGGCGGAGCGGGGCGTGGGCGCCGCGGGCTTTGGCGCCGCCGCGCTGATGCGGCCGCTGCTGCAGAACCTGTGCCTCAGCCTGGGCAACAACGAAGAGCTGTGCTACTGCCTCAAGGTGCGCTCGTTTTGCCCTTTCGTTCCGGTACCAGTAATCAATGGACTACATTGCTTGGCATCCATACGAGCAGTGCAAGCAGTGCTAAGCACTGGATATGCTGGGTGGCGAGTGACGAGCTGTCGGTTGTAGTGGACTCATCAAGTGCGTGAGGCGGTGCGTTTGGCAGGCAGGTTGGCCGGCCTGCCAGTGGAGTCTGACTGTATGGAAATTGTTGCTAACCTTCGCATGGTACTATAACCTCCCCGCAGGCGTGGAATGAGCTGCCCCAGTCCGTGCGCACGGGCGGCCGGCCCAGCAAGGAGGACGCGCTGCTGGCGGTGGCGGTGGTGAACCGCATCCGCCGCGCGCTGGCCGACATCTCGGACGCAACCGTCAACCGCATCGGCAACGTGTCGGTGGCGTTCGGCCGCGCCTTCGGCGTGGAGCGCTGGGCCTACGAGCTGTTTGCGGAGGAGGTCATCCGCGGTGGGCCCGCCTTCGCCGTGTCGCTGGTCATCACCGCCATTGAGCCCACGCTGCGCAACGCGGCGGCCCTGGGCGCGTGGCAGGTGGGTGGCGGGGTTGTGGCTGTCATCAATGCGATGGGTTTTAGCACCGAGATAGGAGTCTCGCAGGCTAGCCATGCACTCAGTGTGACTGCAACGCGTTGCCTGTGCCATCGTGCCCTCGCTGCGCAAGTGTCGGAAACGCACGCAAGTATGGCAAAGCTCATTCGGACTCACATTGCCCGTGCAGGTGATCAGCCCCATCGAGGCTACGGGCGTGGTGGAGGTGGTGTCCGGCCTGGACGTGGTGCAGGACAAGACCTACGACACGCCCACCGTGCTGATTGCGGAGCAGGTGAGGAACAACGTCGAACAACTTGAGGGTCACAACTTCGTCGCCTGGGGCGGTCAGCCCCGAAAGATGCGACATGGTGATTCTGTTTCCTGCTTTGGTGGTGGCCTGAAACCTGATGAACTTGCTCCTGTTGTACGATGTCCGCCGTAGGTGACGGGCGAGGAGGAGATCCCCGAGGGCGTGGTGGCCGTCATCACGCCCGACGCGCCCGACGTGCTGTCACACGTGTCCGTGCGCGCGCGCAACATGCGCGTGCTGTTCGCCACGTGCCACGACGACGCGCCGCTCAAGCAGCTGCGCGACGTGAGTGTCTAGGCAGTATTGCAGTCCAGCGGGGACCACTGCAGCGTCGCAGCGGCAACTTTTAGTTTTGCACTCCAGAATTGACCCTTGCACGTTCGTTGCGGCGGGGTTATGTATGGATGGAGTTGTGCATGGATGGATCCGAAACCTGACACCTGCTGTTGCTTTATGCTTTTTGTGTGTGCAGGCCAAGGGCAAGTGGCTGCACTTCACGCCCTCGGCCAGCGGCATGGTCACCTGGGCGGAGGCGCAGCCCCCGGCGGCTGGCGGCAGCGGGAGCAGCGGGTCAGGGCAGGCCGTGGCCAAGCCGACAAAGGGTAAGGGCCCTGCTACATGCTCTGCCAAGAGCTCCGATACGACAGCGCGACGGCGATATGTCACTGCCCATGAGTGCGTGCCGGCCCCCTGTGTGACACTGAGGCGGTTCCCATCGCCCAGGCGCTTACGGTGTCACCGTGTCCGTGTGCGCAGGGCTCAAGATCGAGGTGCCCACGTGGTGCGGGCGCTGGGTGGTGGGCATGGACGAGTACAAGGACGGCGTGGTGGGCGCCAAGTCCAAGAACCTGGCCAAGCTGCGCGGCCGCCTGCCCGACAAGATCGCATTGCCGGCCTCGGTCACGCTGCCCTTCGGCTGCTTCGAGCAGGTAGGTCTGCTGGGCGTGTTGGTGCAGGGCCTGCAGTAGAACCGAGTGAGGGCCGGGAAGAGTCTGACGACGTGACCAATGAAGTGCAATTGGAGCCAGCGGCATTCCACTGTGTTTCAGCTTCGAACAGGCACAGTAGGGCATCCTCACCAGCGTGAACCAAGCCTTACAACTTGTTCCTCTCGCCTTTTTGCTAGCATGAGAGGTTCTGGACAACGGCATGCATATGGCAAAATAACGAGCTTCTGCCCAATGCGACGTGCTCCCCATCCAGGTTCTGGACCTGCCGGAGAACAAGGCCATTAAGTCGCAGCTGGCGGACCTGGTGTCCCAGGTGCAGCGCCACAAGGCGGGCGGCGACCACGGCGGCAGCAGCGGCAACGGCACCGGGGGCGGCGTGCTGGGCAGCATCTCCTCGCTGGTGGGCGGCGAGCGCAAGGACGGCAGCGGCAGCAACGGGGATGGCAGCGGGCACGGCTCGCACCAGCGCAGCCCGGCGGAGCTGCTGGCCGAGTGCCGCAAGCTGGCCATGCAGGTGGCAGTGCCGCGCAACGTGCGGGACGATCTGGAAAAGGCCATGCGCGAAGCAGGTGCGTTCGCTCCCCTTTGTTACAGGGGACCTGCTCCTGTCAGATGGTGTTGCACCACACCTCGAGAGGGCAACGGAACCTGCGTCGCGGCGGAAACGCCGGGCAGGGCTGCACGGGGGCGTGAAGCGGGTGGCAGAGCAAGCCGCACGACAACTCGTGTTTTGTGCCGGCAGCCAGCCCCTGTATCCTGAGCCGAGGCGATGCAATGGACGGTGGGCCTCCCGCAGGCATCCCGCCCCCCGAGGACGAGTCCCGCTGGGCGCTGGCCATTGAGGCGCTCAAGGGCGTGTGGGCGTCCAAATACAACGACCGCGCCTACTACTCGCTGCGCAAGGCGGGCCTGGACTTCGACTCCGTGCGCATGGCGGTGCTGGTGCAGCGCGTGGTGCCCGCGCAGTACGCCTTCGTCATCCACACGCGCAACCCATCCAACAACGACGAGACCGAGGTGTTCTGCGAGATGGTCAAGGGACTGGGTGAGTACAGGCAGCATTATCACCACCACTGCAAAGTCCACTGCAACGCCATTTCGGTCCGCTGTGTCCCGCTTGGGCCTTAACTGTGCTTCGGTTGTGCTGCCAGAGGTTGTGAGGGTACTTGGCTTTCTATATGTTGGTTTGTTGGATTGTGTCCGCGGCGCAGGCGAGTCTCTGGTGAGCGGCATGGTGCCCGGCAGCGCGGTTGCGTTCAAGGCCAGCAAGGGCGCGGGGCTGGACAACCCCGAGGTGCTGTGCTACGCCTCCAAGAGCGAGGCCATGTACGTGCGCGACTCGCTCATCTTCCGCTCCGACTCCAACGGGGAGGACCTGGAGGGATACGCAGGTGCGGCGGCCTATGAACCACCAGGGCACCCTAGGAACCACCAGGGCGGCCTAGGAATCACCAGGGCGGCCTAGGAACCACCAGGGCGGCCTAGGAACCACCAGGGCACCCTAGGAATCACCAGGGCACCCTAGGAACCACCAGGGCACGTTAAATGCGTTGTGCGTTATGTTTCCCTTCGTTGCAACGCAGGCGACGGCGTTGCTCGCTTGGCATGAGATCATGCGGGGAGACAAGCAGCGTGATATGATACAACATGTATTGCTGTCTGTCGTGTGTGCAGGTGCTGGCCTGTACGAGAGCATCACCATGGACCCCTCCGTGCTGACCAAGATCGACTACATGGAGGACCGCCTGGTGCAGGACCCCGGCTTCAGGTGGGTCACGCGGGTGGCACCACACACTGATGCGCCCCCGGCTTGTGCGTCCTTGTTTGCTACTGCAGCGAAAGCCCGATGCAAAGTAAACCTAGGTGCCTGTCACTCTTTCAGCCTCTGCCCTTGCGGTTGCTGCCTTGCAGGCGGCACCTCATGTCCCAGGTCTGCCGCCTGGGTGCCGACATCGAGACGGCGCTGGGCAGCGCGCAGGTGGGCGCAATGACACAGCGATGCAGTGTTGGCCTAGTCAGCAGCATTTGTGTGCCTGCTTGAATTGCTCAACGGCACCGGTGTGCGACCCCACGAATGAAGTGTCTTGGCGGCGCGGCTGACAGGACCTGTATCCACCGCACGTTCCTTTTGTTTTATAATACTTGCTAATGTACCGACAGTCTCTTGCTCACGCATGTAGACTAACGAGCGTGCCTGAAACCTCGTGCTGTTGTTGTGACCCGCAGGACATTGAGGGCGTGGTGGCGCCCGACGGGGCCATCACCGTGGTGCAGACGCGCCCGCAGGTGTAAGCAGCTCAGCACACCTGGACGGAACTCTCGAGTGACCTTGGCGACCGCAGTGGGAGAGGACGGGGTGGTGATTGAGGCTGTACAGGGGTGGGGATTGCACGGGAGGGAGTTGGGCATGGGAGGAGTCTTGTGCACGCCTGGGCGCGCTCTTTCTGACTAGCGTAGCGTAGTGAAGCCGCTTTGTGTGTGTGGGCTGCACACATGCAGCCTTTGTACGGCCATGGTCATGCGACCATGCGTTGCATGTAGCCATTTGCTTGTGGTACGCGTGTTTGTACTCCTCGCAATAATTCTGTTCGAGCGCTCCATACGATCAACGACTAGCGTTCTGCATTCGCCTCGTGCTGGAACAGCAGGGGCTTTTCCTTTACTTGCCGTGTGCCTGGGCCGCTGCGATATGCGCGGATTGCGCCCAGTGCTTTTGTGTGTTTTAAGCTGCTGTTGTACTCCAGCAAGGTTTGCATCTGCCCTGCATGTGCGTACGGCATGCACAGACTGAAAGCGGCGTGCCCGCGTTTGGGAGTGGAAGCGACCTGAAGGCTTCTTGGGGGCTGGAGCGGAGAGGGGATGGGGGTCTGCTTGCGGTTAAGGGTGGAAAGGAACGACTTGGCATGGTTATGACCTTCGCAGGAACCTAAGCTGTGCTAACAGCTGCTCTTAGCCGAATTCTTAATAAGACATTCCATTCTGCAGTGCTGCGCGGATGCATGCATTCGGACGTATCTTCGGTCGATGAAACTGGTGGGGTTTGGACGCTTGGCAGGCCTTAGGTTCCAAACACTGTCCTATGTGTAGCGCGGGCATACATTATGCCGCTTCTGTAATGACTCTCGCCCTGCTTCAAGCAAGTCCGTGTCGATGAGTGTTGGCCGAGTATGCCACCGTATACACGACCACCAGAGCTGCGGTGCATGGGCGGGGTGCCGTGCTCGGGGTTAGCGACGGCCATGTACTGGCAGGTGGCAGCGCGTGCAATGGTTAAGGACGTGCCATGCCTTGTTAGGTACGGTATAAGCTATGTGGAGTAAGCTAGCGTCCCAGGCTCCAGGGCTGAGCAGCGGTGATTACGCCCAGGGCCCAGTGCGCAGTGGGGGCTGGCGGCGCCGCTCGCAGCTGCGCAGGCTCGGTGCTGCTCCTGCTGGCGACCTACATCTCTGTCGTACCTGGGGGCCCTGGTCGTAGGTGCAGTGCCGCAGCGTGCCGTGACGCACACCACACAGCCAGGGGACACACCAGCCTGCCGCACCCTGTCAACCTGCTTTTATCCCTGCTTGCTTGTGACTGTTTAAGGCACATGTTGCCTACTCCCCGCACCGCATCCACAACACACCGACTGGTGTTGGGGCAGAGCTCCGTAGTATCCCACAGTCCACCGTGCCCAAGGGCAGCTGACACGAGCTCCCCAGCAGTCGCGGACCAGGAGCGCGCAGCACCTGGGCTGCACAATACAGCCGGAAAGGACTGCACTTTCAGAAATTCAAACAATGCCCGGTCTGTTCCCAACATACGGTCGTACCAGATGGCCAGCTGCGCTCTGCCCTGCTTCGCCCCATTTTCAAAAACCCCAGGAGCCCCCGAAGCCCGAACCTAGGGAGGGAGCGCCCTTCACCTCTTCCCTCTCACTCCGGGTACGGGATACGTGAGCTCTCCTGGTCCCTTGATCGCCAGCGCACGGCGCACGGCGCACGGCGCACGGCGCACGTGAACCTGGGTGAGCTCGGCAGTGGTGGGACCATGCGGGACTCTCCCTTGGTTCATGGAGCTAACCAGTTAACTTGCGTCAACGCACATGTGTTGCATCATGCGCATGGGCTATACGAATATAACTGTATAGAATGCCTAGCCGTATTCGCAGCTCTCGTCAACCATGCCAGGCGCGCAACTTTTACGCGACTGGCGAAGACCAAGGCTTTACGGTACATCGAACAAAGTATTACATCGATGGTTCTAAAACAGTATGACAGCTGTTACCTTTAACCGTGCTGCCTCGGCGCTGTCCGCTCGCGCGAGAGGGGCAGCAGCAGCAGTGGCGACCGGTGGCATCTCCTCTCAGCTTCGCACCTTTGAGGAGCTAGTCAGCACTGCAACCGATGCTGCAGACCCGCCTGCACCTGCAGTGGAGACAGCGGGCGCCTGCCTACCGGGCCCCTTGCCTGCAACAGGGCTTGTGCGCCCCCATCACCTGAACGGTAGCCCAGGACTACCCACGCGCAGTGCGCAGCTGCAGCGGATTCTTGCGCTTTCGCCAATATGTCCAATAGGGCTGGGGCACACGAGGCGGGTGCGC
This sequence comes from Chlamydomonas sp. 3222, assembly GCA_004335795.1. Lineage (NCBI taxonomy): Eukaryota > Viridiplantae > Chlorophyta > Chlorophyceae > Chlamydomonadales > Chlamydomonadaceae > Chlamydomonas > Chlamydomonas sp. 3222. Next base: position 15,975 of record QAXN01000310.1, on the reverse strand, counting down.
TTGGGCTGGGCGTTGGATGCCGCCGGGCGCTTGCCCACACCCATGGCATCGTGTCTATGCGTGCGGCAGCTAGCAACCAGGAAGTCGAAAGGAACAGCCAAGACTGCGGACACCTTTGATGCATCAGCTGCAACACAACAGCGCAGTGCTCCTCCAGGCAGCATTGGGCTAGCAGTGAGCCCAGCACGGAAGCGGAAGCGCTCTGGGGCTGCAGCTGCCAGCCAGCCGACACCGCCTGGAAGCACATCCCCGAAACCCGGCGACAAGAGCGCAAGGCGGAAAAAAGCAGACGGTGACTATGAGCAGGGGGCATTGCAGGCGGCAGTGGGCAATACGCAACACCCGAAGCCGGGGAACGCATCCCTGCAGCAGGCAGCAGCAAGAGCCGGTGGCCCAGCGGCGGACAAGGCAGCAAGCGAGGCAGCAGCAGCTGCTGCGGCAACTGCGGTGCAAACCGCACAGCAGACAGCGCTTGGTGCCCTGCCCTCGGACGGCCCCGGTGCTCTGGCTGCGGGTCCCGCCCCGCCCGTCTCCGCTCCCGCCCCGCCCGCCACCGCCGCCGCCTCCGCCGAGCCCGCACCCGGCCCAGACCAGTCTGCCTCTGGGCACCTGGTAGGCCTTAACTCGGAGCAGCTGGCGGCGGTACAGGCGGAGGGCCCGGTGGTGCGGGTGGAGGCGGGGCCGGGCAGCGGCAAGACGCGCACGCTGGTGGCGCGGGTGGCGGAGGTGCTGCAGGTGGGTGGAGTGGAGGCAAGAGCACCCTGCACCACCACCCCGCCCACACGCCTGCACGCCCATGCGCACACCCGTACGGCATCCGACGTACGACGGGCTACCGTATGCAGGTGGCCTATCCCGTGCCCAGCAGTCAGTGTCTCCCGGTCCACAGCCCCGCTGGCCGTGCACCTGCTCACCTTGCAAAGGCACAGCGTATGGCACGACAGTCGGCGAGTACGGTATGATACGCTGTGTCCGTACGCATGTCATGGAGCAGGACATAACAGGACGAGCATGGCACGTCGTACGCACGGTCCCTTGTTCGCCATCTCCGTGTGAACGTGGTTTGTCGTGATGTCGGCAACGCCTCCACGGTTGCTACCTGCCGTGGACACTGCACAGGCTGAGCGCATGCGGCCGGAGAACATTGCGGTGGTCACCTTCACCCGCAAGGTAGGAAGATGCAGGGGCTGCAGCGATGTAGGTGTGCCTGCTGTGGCCGCATTCCAGCCATCGTGCACATGTAAAGGGGCTTCCCGCTGTCTGGTGCCTTGCAACTGGAATCCCATGACAGGGTACGCGTCCATGTGTATTAGCTTATGCTGGTGTGCGCGTATTGTGTTAGGGTGTGTGCATGCTGCTGCTCCTTCTCCTGCTGCTGGTGCCTTGGTGTTAGTACCATGGTCGGGTGCGCTTTTCCTGCACGTGTCCCTCATGCATGTTCACCGTGTCCATGCCCCACCCTCAGGCTGCCAACGAGCTCTCTCAGCGCCTGGCCGAGAGGCTGGGTGCGGCGGTGGCGGAGAAGGTGTACTCGGGGACCTTCCACTCCCTGGCAGCGAAGATGCTGAGGCAAGAGCTGCGCTGCCGCGAATCGTTTCCTGACCCTGCGAACAAGCGCGCTGCAGCTCTCCACTGCTGTATGGCACGGGCGCTCTGCTTCTTTTGCTGCTGCCGCTTTGGAGGCGTGGTTCTGATGGCCTGCTGTGTACATGTACTCCACTTGTTGTGCTGTATGGCAGGGGCGCACTGCTTCTGTTGCTGCTGCGGCTGCCGAGCCATGCATGGTTGGCATTGCCTGCTGTGTACACACCTTCAGTCACTTTGCGGTTGCTGGGCTTTCCGTCTTGCCGGCTGGTTCCTCGTGGTGCGCCCCGTGGGCTGCTGCCCTGGGTGGTTGGTTTGGTGCCCTCCGGGCTTTCCTTTCGCCTCTCATCCCTGTAACCGTTCTCATCGAAAAAAAGACACTGCTGTACGCCCAGATCCGTGTGCGCCCTGCGCCGCCGCGGTCGCGAGTGTACCGGGAGAACTTCCATCAACACGCCACCGGCCCACGCACATAGTTATGAAATACCCTGCCCGATGCCAGCCAGTACTGCCGTTGTCTGCCACTGCGTTGTGTGCGCAGGGAGAACTTCCACCGGGTGGACCTCGCTGCCGCCCCGTCCGGCTCCCGCTTGGCCTCCCTGCGCAAGGACTTCAAGATCGTGCAGGCAGGTGCCGGTGGGCCCTGGGTTCTGCAGAACCTGCGGTGCAATGCCAATCATACATGGACCATATGTTGATCTACAAGAGTCATTACGTTCCGTGTCATCCCCTGGTTCTCCGGTTCCCCGGCAGGAGGAGGAGGTGACGCGGCTGCTGATCAGCGCGGTGCGGCGCGCGGAGGGCGAGCTGGGCGGCCGCAAGCACCCCACGCGCCTCAAGCGATTCAAGGTGAGGACCATGTGTGTTGCTGTTGTCCTGGACAACACTTTCTGTCAAGATGGTAGTATGGGTGGACCCACGCGCCTCAAGCTCTTCAGGTCAGCCCTGCCCGCCCTGCGTGGAGCGGTCTTGGGTACCCTGCGGAGGGTATGCGCCTCTGTACAGCTGTTAACCCCGACAGCGAGCATGCAGAATGCTGGGGCAGTGTTGATCCTGGTACGGCGGTTTAGCTGTATGTCGCGTATGCTCGCCATGTCGCTAGCACGCGCCATGAGTTTCAAGCGGTGAAACCTTCACGCATGAAGAGTCGCAAGAGCAGATGACGGCCAGGTTCTACCGTGTGAACGGGTGACGGTCCACTCCCTGTCCTTAAGCATTGCGAGAGCAAGGTTTGTGTGGTATGCACTTTGTTTTCGAGTTGCCGTCCTTTGGCCATGGCCAACGGGGCGGTTCCTGCCCACGCCCTGCCGCAGGAGGTGCTGTCGTTCGTCAAGAACCGCACCGACACCATCACCGGCCTGTCGCCCGACCAGCTGGCCGCCCGCCTGGCGCTGCTGGGCCCCCACTGCGCACCGCTGGCCGCGCTGCTGGCCGAGCACGGGGCCAGGGACGGCGGCCCAAGGGACGGAGGCAGGGAAGGCGGCATGCATGAATCCAGGGATAGAGACCGGGGCAGGACGGGGGAGGCCGCGGGGTGCGGAGGGCTTGCAGGCGGGGTGGCAGGCAGTGCAGGGGGCGGCGGTGTGAAGTTGAGAGCAGGGGCTGCAGGGGGGACAGGCGTAGTGGCACCTGCAACGGGCCAGGAGGCAGCGCAGGGCGGCGGTGAGCAGGCTGCGGCTGTGGATGGTGGCGTGGGCCAGCTGGGCGGTCCTGTGGGAGGTGGAGAGCTCGCGCTGGGTGGTGTGGGGGAGGGCGCTGCGCGGCTGAGGCCCGGACGCGGCGCTGGGCGACAGCAGGGCGGCGCCGAGGGCGGCGGCGGCGGCGGCAGTGGTGGGGGTGTGGGTGCAGCTGCGGTCGGCGGATGTGTGGGTCCGCCCAGCGAGCTGCAGCTGTTCCTGCGTGCCGTACAGCTGTACGACAGGGACCTGGCGGCCGCCAACAGCATTGACTTTGACGACCTGATTGGGCTGGCGGTGGCGCTCATGAAGCAGAGCGCGGCGGCGCGGAGCGCGGCAGCGGCACAGTACAAGTGAGCGGGCCAGGTACACCCCGCCACTGCCCTGGCAGCGAGCACAGGGTCTGCGGCCGTGGTGCTGGCATACTGGCTCTGCAGTGCACTCGACGGCGCAGTCCTGACGCAGGTGCACATCGCAGCACGTGATAGCTGCTGGCGTGTGCTCTAGTAAGACACAGGGTCCACTGCTGTCCAGGCGCTCGCATGTAGCAGCTGCCTATCTGCAGACTCAGCCTGCCATGTCACGTCACGCTAGAGATCTTGTGCTCATGCTTTGCTGCCTCGCCCCCTTCCCCTCCCAAGGTACATCCTGGTCGACGAGTTCCAGGTGCGCAAGGGTGTGCCTTGGCCTGTCCTCACCTGTCAGGACTGACGTGCATAGGATGCATGGCGTTTGCTGGCGGCGCGGTGCCGTTCCGCTTCGCTTGCCGTCACACACCCATCGGCAACTGGCATTGGCATCGGGCTGCCAACCTGGCGTATGCCTTGCCGTACCCTGTACTCTTGGCCTGTCACATGCAATGATCCATTCGCTACTCAGGACTGCAACAGTGTATTCCCTCCACGCAACATGCCCGCCCCCGCCCCCGCCCTCCCACCTCCACCCCACAGGACACCAACCTGCCCCAGTTCGCGCTGCTGGAGCTGCTGCACGGCTGCGGCTCTCGCGTGTTCGCAGTGGGGGACGCCAACCAGTCCATATACACGTGGCGGGGCGCGCTGCCGGGATGGGTGCGCGAGGGCGCCGCGGCGGGAACGGCAGAGGCGGGGGCGGCGGCGGGTGGGGCAGGAGGCGCTGGGGCCGGTGCTGGGATGGGGGCGGGGGGCGGGGCGGCGGGGGCGGCGGCGGGGCAGGCAGGTGGCGGGGCCCGGCTGGGGGTGGAGGGCGGCGGCATGGCGTCGCTGGCGCTGCAGCGGAACCACAGGTGCGGATCTGGTGGCCGGGGGCCGTGTGGGGGAGGGGGCCTTAGTGCATGTGCGCGTGACGGGGTGGACCGTGGTAAGGTCCAACGGACACGGGGACAACGTACCATGGTCTTACGGACACGGCATTTGCCTGACGGGCTGCGAGCGGCACCGCGGGCGGTGGTACGGTACTTGGCGCTGTAAGCGTGTGCTGCTGTGCTGGGTTCTTGGACTCCTGGGGGTGAGCAGGAGCGGCGAGGCCTCCGATAAAGGCCCGCGGTGAAGACCCACAGTACACGCTGATTTTTGTCGTGCGCGCTCGAACACCCTGCCGCAGGTCCCTCCCGCACATCGTGGAGCTGGCGGAGCGCCTCATCAACCAGCACCACCTCGCCCCGCCCCCCGCCCCGCCCCCCGCCCCGCCCCACGCCCTGGCCGCTTCCCCCGGCCCCTTGGCCCGCCTGACCCGGCTGGAGGCGGTGCGGCCCCCGCTGCCCGGCGCCGCCGTGGCGCTGGTCACCCTGGGCACCGCACGGGACGAGGCGGCCTGGGTGGCGGACCGCATCCGCCGACTGGTGGCGGCGTCGGAGCTAGGGCCGGGGCCAGGGGTGCCGGGGCAGCTGCAGGGGGCCGAAGGGAAGGGCGGTGGCGGTGAGGCGGCTGCCCGGCCGCTGAGCCTGGATGACGTGGCGGTGCTGTACCGCGTGAACCGGCAGGTGGGTTATTGGGAGGGTATGGAGGGGGCGGGGTTGGGTATCAGGGTGAGCCTCGAGTAAGCGGGAGTTGCCCACGGGCGTGGCGCAAGTCGCACAGCCCAGACCAAAAGGACAACGAGAGATGCTGGGGTATGTGAACTTGGATCTCACCAAGACCTGGCCGCCTGCGGCTCCTGCTGCTTCTCCCCCTCCTCATCTCCCACATGAGTTTACTCTCACTTTTGTCCCCCCTGCCCCCGTGAACTTCATCTGGTGTCCTACCGCCTAACCCCCCTGCCCCCCGCAGTCCCGCGTGCTTGAGGAGGCACTGCAGGCGGCGGGGCTGCCGTACGCCCTGCCCAAGAGCACGCCCTTCTGGGGGCACACAGAGGTAGGCGAGGGTGGAGGCAAAAGGCACGTCACGGCACGGTGCACAGCAAAACGCCTGCACCTTTGAGGTCAGGAAAGGGAGGACCTGTGTCAGACAGTCAGAGCCCACCAGGCGGTCCTCTGACCCAGGTTCAACGGTGGTGTGGTGCCAGCCTCCGTAAGCCTGCTCCGCCCCCGCCACCGTCCCGCCCGTGGTGTGCCCTCCCCTCCTGCAGGTTGGCGACGTGTCCGCCTTCCTGCGCATCGCCGCACAGCCTCTGGCGGCCAGCGGGGCGCAGCTGGCGAGCGTGCTCACGCGCCCGCAGAGGAGCATCGCGCCAAGTGAGAAAGGGGTGGTTGGGCGGTTGGGCAGTTAGGACGGTTGGGGGCCGCGTAAGCCCGCCGCAGGGGCACGCACGCGGCCGCAGAGGAGCATCGCGCCAAGTCAGATGGGCGGCTAGGACGGTTGGAACGGTTGGGAGTCGGATGGTTGCATGCGACATGGACCGCACATGGACCGTTAGCAAGGCACGAACGTCATGCAGCTGTCTGCTGTGGAGCACACACTTGGCGCGGTGTTGGCCGCACTGTGCAGCGTGACAGCGACAGGAGGCAAGAACCCAGGCAGCTGCTAGCCTCTTACACACAAACCGGTACATGCGTTGCTGTTGTGTTGCTGCATGTCCGCAGCGAGCCGCGTGCTGGAGGCGCTGCGGCGGTACGACAGCCCCAACCACCGGCAGTACGGCGGTGTTGCAAAGCCGGGGCTGACAGCGGGGCAGCTGCTGTTCGGCGACATGGTGATCATGGACATGGGGGGGAAGGGGCAGCAGGGTGGCATGGAGGGGCGCGACGCAGACACGTGCGGGCGGGTGCTGCTGCGGTACCCCGTAGGAGGCGGGCCGGGTGGGGGTGGCGGAAGCGACGGTGGTGGCGGCGGTTGGGCGGTTGTGGACCCGGCGGTGCCGCCGCCTGACCTGGCGACGGCGGTCGCTGACGCCATGTCGCTGTTAGTGCCGCCGCCGCCGGAGCACCAGCCCGTACACGTGCCGCAGCAGGTGCAACAGCGGGGGCGCGGGGCGGGGGCGGCAGGGGGTGCAGCGGCAGCGGGGGTGGCGGCAGGGGCAGGGGCTGTGGAGGGGTGGCGGTGGGAGGGCGTGGCGGAGGGGGCGGCGGTGGCTGGCGGGGAGGGTGCCAGTGGCGGCGGCGGCGGCGGCGAGTGGTGTCCGCTGCCCTCCAGCGCCATACGGCGGCCGCTGCCCATGCCGCGGCTCATGGCGGGCGACCCGCCGTGGATGGTGAGCAGTGGTGGTGGTGTGCACAGGCGGGACGCAATGAACGCAGTGAGAATTTTCCACTGTTCCGCGTATGGCACACTCCTACCGTGGAGGGTGAGCACTGCGACGGTGTGCAGTGGTAGGATACCCTGTACATCGGTAGACCGCAGAGGACGGGTAGGAGCGCCAATTACGGCAGTCATGCTGATGTGCCGCGAACGTTTAAGGCTTGTCAGCATGGCGAGGCCAGCACGCGGCAGAGGCGGCCTTGAGGTGGACAACACGCCGAAACACTTCCTCCCCGAACCCACCGCCCCGCAGTTGGTTGTGGACGATGAGGCGTTCCCCGCCCGCTGGCTCCCCCACACCCCCACCCACCCACCTGGCTCACGCCCGACCGCGATAAGCCCCTCCACCCAAAATGCGCCTCTTTGCAGTTGGTGGTTGACAACGAGGCGTTCCCCGCCCCGCTGGCTCCCCCGCCCCCTCGCGCGCTGATGGAGGCACTGCAGCTGGCACCCGACACGGCCGAGTACGACGGAATAGTGTGAGTAGCAATGCAGGTCAGGGGTCCTTTGGGGCACAGGCGCACAGCAGGGTGCGGCGGAGTAGCGTTGGTACATCAGCGGAACTGGGGTTTGCAGGGCATGGCAAAGTCGTGTGAGTGGGGAAGTGCATGAGGAGGGCACTGGTTAACAGCAGGGTGCAACAGGGCGGTGTGAGTGTGTACCGTAGGTGAATCTGGAGGTTGCCGGGGCACAGCAGAGTGTGACCGGGCAGCGTGGGCGTGCGATGACAAGCGGTTCAGGGGGATACTGGTGCACAGCGCAGTACGTTGCTGCGGAGCGCGGCGGAGCGGTTTCTGTGTACCAGTACACTTGTACGCCCCTCAAACACCGTTGCCCCTGCTCGTGCCCTTCCAGCTTCCTTCGTGACTTGGTGGTGGCGCTCAACGTGGCAGCCTGCTGCGGGTACAGCGCAGAGGTAATGCAGGGGCGATGGGCGGGGAATTGGGAAAGCTGCAGTTACAGCTCAAGGGGGCGGTGGTGGGTGCACCAGCAGAGTAAGTCTGTATTGAGCCGGTCACACCATGCTTCCCTGATATGACTACGGCACTGCGCTGCCCTGGAGGAGCTGCAATTGCTGCGCTGCCCTGGAGGAGCTGCAATTGCTACAGTTCATATGTGTTTTGCCTGTTGCCAAGCCCCTAGGACCTGGTTGACGCGGTGGTTCGCGGCACGGGCTACGGGCACTGGCTGGAGGGCGAGGAGGGGGAGCAGCGGGACGTGGGTGAGGAGGGAAGGGAGGCATTGGGTGTGGGGCCGGTGCAGGGATTGGTATGGGGCTGGATGGCGATAAGAGGAAGCGGCTGGACGTGGGTGAGGGGGAAAGGGGGGGTTGGGGAAGTGGAGGGGGCTGCGGGGAGAAGGGAGGGTTACAGGCTACTGGTGCGGGGTTGAAGCCACGATAGGGAGCGGCGGTATGTGGGCTGGGACAGGGAAGGTGGAGGGGCATTTTGTGTAGGATGTCATACGGATTCGGAGCTGGGGGTGGGGGCGACGGGGGTGGGGGTGGAGATGAGGTCGAGGCCGAATGGGTACTCACTGCAAGGCAGAACCTGGGTCCCAGAGCATCAACGGCCCCGGCCGCTTTACACTGTGTAGGTAACCGCCCTCACCCTTTCCCTCCCTTCAGCTGACGACCTGGCCCGCCTGGACCAGCTTCGTGAGGCCGTGCAGCACTTTGGGTGGAGCAGGCTCCAACTAATGCACACGGGCCCAGTCCCCAGCCCGCCGGACGGGCAGGGGCAGCAGGGCGCAGGGCAGGAGCAGGGGCAGGGAGGGGCAGAGGCAGGCCGGGCTGTTGACCAGTCGCATCTCGCTCCTTCGCCGCTGACACTGCTGCGGGACGTGGGTCGCTACGTGAGGGATATGGTGGAGGCGGCGGCGGCGGGGGTGAGCGTAGTGCGTCGGGCGCAAGGCGTAATAGATGTAATGAGTAAGACAATATGTAAGTGGCAAGTTGCAATGTTGCCACTGTAACAGGGCCACACAGATGCGTCAGCTCGGGCCCCTTGCACATTTCGACCCCGCTAAACACAAAGCCGTGACGTGGTAGGGTCCCTTGCACATTTAGCGTTGTCAGCGGCCTTCTGCGCAACTTAGAGGCCCTTTAGGCGTATATTGGATAACTGAATGCGCTTATAGGCCACGCAACTTGCTGCAGGTACTAGTACACGAGAATGCTGACACAGCTTCGCCAACACCACTGCGGCTCCCTGCCCCCGACAGGAGACGACCGCAGCGAGCAGCCGGCCGGCACCCAAGCCCCGCTCCTCTCCACACCGCAAGTCCGCTCGGGGCAAAGCCGGAACGACTGCGACCTCAGCCAGCCCCTCCTCCTCCGCGGGCACTGCTGCCGGGGCCCCAGAGCCTGCGTCACCACCGCCCGCCTCCCCCGCCGCCTCACCTGCAGCTGACCCCGAGGCCCCTAGCGGCCGTGTGCAGCTGCTGACGCTGCACGGCGCCAAGGGCCTCGAGTTCAGGGTGGTGCTGCTGGTGGGTGTGGGCAGTACTATGCGTCGTGTACGGTGTATACATGCATGGTGGGACCGGTATGTGCGTTCAGGGTGGGAGTGGGCCAGGGGCCTCGAGTTCAGGGTGGTGCTGCTGGTGGGTGGGGCGTGGGGCACCGCATTCCTCCCCCCACCCCACCCCCTCACCCAACCCCCCAACCCCAACCCCCTACGTAGGTGGGGTGCAAGGACGGGCTGCTGCCCATTGACACACAAGGACGAGAGGTAACAAAGAAATTAAAAGTAATTTACCGATTGACCAATCCATCAATGCTACACCCCTGCAGGTGGGCTGCGAGGACGGGCTGCTCCCACACTCCATGGCTGGGGACAGCGCCCTGCAGCGGGCGGAGGAGAAGAGGCTGCTGTTCGTAGGTGGGTGGGCGGATGGGGGGTGGGTGGTAGAGGGTTAGCAGCAGCGCACATTGTCCGCGCAAGTCGGTCGGGTGGAGTGCCCACGCGTTGTTGCCGCTGCGGCCGTACCATGTCCAGCCAACACACTGCAAAGGAACAGTCGGTTGGCACCCATGAAGGTGAGCAGGCTGAACCACCAAATGCGCTCACCCCACGCCAGCCCAACCGCCCCGCCCCACCTTATCCCCGCGCGTCCTCGCGTTTATGCGTGCACCCTTATCCCGCCTCGCCAGGCATGACCCGCGCCATGGACCAGCTGTACCTCACGTGGGCCGCCACCAGGGCCAAGCTCAGGGCCGCGCGAAACAGGCAGCTACTCCAACAGCAGCAGCAGCAGCAGCAGCACCGCCGGCGCACGGGCCAGCATCACATAGACACAGAAGCAGCACCGGAGGGCGGCGACGGCGATAGCGGTGATGGGGACCAGGATGAGGGGGTGCACCGCGGCCGTGGCGGCGGCGGGGGCGGGGGCTCCCCTGCTCTGGCAGCGGCCCAGACCCATGGGTCGGCCCCCGCCCCGGCGCACGCGCTGCAGTACCTGTCGCCCTTCGTGGGGGGCCTGCTGCAGGTGGGTGGTGGAAACGCAAGGGAGGAGGGGCGAGGGGAACTACCGACGGCAAAGGCGGGCCGCGCGGCACCCGCGTGCTGTTGTCCACGTTTGAGCGTGTCCAGCACTTGCTGCCGCACTGTGCTGCTGCTGTCCCTGTCCCTTTTATACACTTTTCTGTAGGCACAAGCAATACTTCTTGGGCCCTGTCTCCTGCCCCTTGCCTAGGAGCTGCACCGCGAGGGCCGTGTGTTGGAGGGCGAGCTGGACGTGAGCGGGAGGGTGGTGGCGCGGGGCCAAGGCCAGAGGCAGGGACAGCGGGCGGCGGCGGGGCCTGGACGTGCCGGCACTGGCGCACGAGGTGGCAGCGGTGGCAGCGGCAGCGGCGGCGACAGTCCTCATGAGCAGTCGCCTGCTGCCGCTGCACCGCTGCTGGTGTACACGGACGCCACGGCGGGGAAGCGGTACCCCCTGTCTGCGCTGGTGTCGCCGCTGGGGTCTGAAGGGGAGTGGGGCACGGAAGGGGAGGGCTCAAGGCGGCAGAGGCAGCGACTGGCTGGCGCGTCAACCTAGCTGGGAAGAACTGATTGGAGGTTAGGTACCAAGCCAGTGCTCGTCTTGAGCAGTTCACGTCCTGTCAGCACTAGGCGTAGTATGCGCGGTCCAGGGGGTCTCCCATGGCCCGATCATGGGAACGGGCGTTTGACTGTACGAGAGCACGTGTGCAACTTGAGGTGCACCCGGCGCTTTGCCACCAGGTGTATGGACTTGGGCGCATGGACCAATGAACGCTTCCTGCAATTGCCAACAGGGGAGCTCCGTTGAGTATCACGGTCGGAAGCCGGTGTGTAGGTGTTGCTGATGCGGTGCGGGAAGTAGGCAATATAAGCCTGAAACAGACGCAAGCAGGCAAAGATAGGAGCAGGGTGGCAGGGTGCGGCAAGCAGGTGTCGGGGTGCAGATCGGCTGTGGAGATCGCAGGCGCTGGTGCCGCAAAGCTGATACCGTGTACTCAGCTGAATAAGAAAGCTGGCTGCGTCGGTTGCCCCCCGGTGTCGGTGGATGTCGGTGCACGCGTGAAGGGAACTGCGAGCTCAGCGGTGCGCCTGGACTGAGCGCCGCTGGTTGAACTTGCCGTTCACAAGCATAGGGCCACGGCTCGGATGAATCGTCGCGCAAGCAAGAAAGCGCTCCCGGTTTTGTGGCTTTGACGTGAAAGGCAGGCAGCTGACGCAACGCTACATGATGACACTTCGTGATAGGTGTGTGGTCGGGACCAGCAAGGCAAGGATCGTGTGGCCGCGCTCGCCGCCTGGAACGTTACAAAAAAATGCCAAAGCCGATGAGGCTCCAGCGCCACACGGCAAACGGCCCTGCTTGCCTGCTTGCCAGCACATACTACCAGTACAGAGTGTCCTTGATGCACAGCGAGACCTGAGTGCGTGCACCGCACAACTCCACGCGTGCCCCATGCCCGTGTCCATGCCCGTGTCCATGCCCGTGTCCATGCCCGTGCCTGATGGCCTACCAGCCTACTGCACCGTAATCGCACGTGTCGCACAGTGCCGTCACTTGCTTATGTTGCTGTTGGTATGCCAGGCACACAACGCCTGTCAATTGCCCGCAGAGCCCTTCGCTCCATCGCGCCTGCTTGTACCCTGCACAACCTCCTTGACCCGCATGCTCATCGTCAGCAGAGTGCTGCAGCTCCAACACTTGCGAGCACTGTAAGTCCGCCACCGTGCGTGCAACACACATTCCAGACCCCGTGGTCTAGTCCTGACAGCTTTGCATGTCATCAGACGTGTCATCAGACGTGCCGAGGTCCTGGAACGGACCATCTCCTGGCCACATCAGTTCATCGCCTCACCAAGTGAGCACTCCTGTAAATGCATGCAGAACACGGAGTTCGCGGTCCCCGCACTACGCCTTGAGCGCCGCGCTGCCGGGCGCCACTGCGACGCGCCCTCCGCCGCCCGCGCACTGTAATCATGCACCCAACCAGGCAACGCATACACTGCTCCCGCCCGAACTATGCCCCCCTAGTCAGCTGCCTTGCCCACGGCATGCCACGGCATGCGCCCCTCCGCCCTCTCCCATGCACCTTGCGCGTCACGCTGCCTGGCGTTATTGCGCCGCCCTCCGCCACGATGTACGTTCACTGCAACATTGCGCGCTGTCCCGCAGAGTCATAGCACAGCGTACGCCCCATCCATTTTCGCCTTGAGCGCTGCGCTGCCGGGCGCCTCTGTGCCGCCCTCCGCCGCAGTGCCCTCCGCGCCTGCTGCCGCCGCCGACACCCCGGCGGGCGGCACCTCGATCGGCGGCAATCAGGTGCAAAGCCGCAGCGACAGCCGCCGCCCTTATCCCACCCACTAGCGTTACTGGTACATTGTCCGGCCCCCCGCTCTCACCCAACCCCCCACTACGCCTTGAGCGCTGCGCTGCCGGGCGCCACCGTGCCGCCCTCTGCCACACCGCCCTCCACGCCCGCCGCCGCCGCCGGTACCTCTGTCGGCGGCACCAGGTCGGCCATGAGCGCCGTGTCGGTCTGCTCCTTGAACTTGATGACCAGGCCCTGGGGTACGGCGTTGGGTGTACGGCGTGCACGGCGATGCGGTAGGATCAGTGATCTTCGGCCCTTCAGCCAACCGCTCATACATCCGGTACGCAGCGTGATGCTGTGCCACCCTTGCGCTTGTGTACATCGTATCCCGTTTACAAGCTCCGGCGCTCGCACCAGCGGCCCCACATGCCCCGTAGCCCTCCTTAACCGTACGTGCTCTTGTCACAGAGCTCACCTGACCCCGCCCCCGTGCTCTGTGGGCGCTTGCACCTGGAGCCCCACTGCCTAGCTGCGCAGGTAGGACAGAATCCTACCTTTTGTGCAACCCGCCGCCCGCACCTGCGCCGCCATTGCGTAGCTGCGCAAGGATGCTTCCTATTTCTCTCATCTGCTGTGATGTTCAACCTGCCGCCCGCACCTGCGCCGCCATTGCGTAGCTGCGCAAGGATGCTTTCCTATTTCTCTCATCTGCTGTAATGTTCAACCCGCCGCCCGCACCTGCGCCGCCACTGCGTAGCTATGCAGGAAGACTGTCTTGAAGGGTTGGCCGTTGCGGCGGCTGGCGCCCGCCACCTCCACCACCACGGTGGCCTCGTCGCCGTCGTTGTCAACAAAGATGGCCAGGGGCTGGGAGGGGGGTGGGGTGGACAAAGTGCTCGTAAAGCGAGTGAAACGGTAGTGGTACTGGCATAAGTGGTGGGGTGAGGGGCACGTGGGGGCACAAAAGGGTCACGCCGGAGACTGGACATGTCCATCATCCATCCTTGTCAACAAAGATGGCCAGCGGCTGGGGAGGAGAGGGTATGTTAGGAGGGCGCAGCGCGTGTGTGCGTGTGGGGAACAAATGACTAGTGCTGCCAAAGAGTGAAGGTAAAGGTAAAGGAAAGGAAAGGTAGGTCGTGCCGCAAAGGGGGGGGGGAGCGGGCTGTGTGTGGCGGGGAGGGAGGGGACATGAGCAGGCGTGGAGGAAGGCGGGGGTAGGGCACGTGGGGGCACAAAGGGTTACACTAGAGACTGCACATGTCTTTATACATCGGCGTCCATCAAGGTGGCCAGCGGCTGGGAAGGGGGCAGGGAGGGGGGCACGTGTGTGTGGTGCAGGGATGGACGATGGAGGACACTCGTGCGGGGGTCATATGGGGGGCACGTGTGGGCGGGTGGACCCGGGTGGGTGGTACGTGTGGAGGGCATGTGTGAGGAGGGGAAGCGTGTGGGGCGGACATCAGGGGATACGCGTAAAGCGCGGGGGAACCGTGTGGGGCGTCAGGGAAGCACGTAAACGCTCAGGGGGATGCAAGTGCACGCGCGGCAGGCGCAGGGGCACCGCAGTGTGCTGCGGGTCTCCACCTGCATGTATGCACGGCGCAGTTCCGTCACCTAGCAGGTCAGGTCCGCCATTCAAACGCGCAAGGGAGTGCGCCCAGGCCGTGCCACGCTGCTGCGTCCCTCATGACCAACCCGGTGAGCGCCAAGTGCGGCATGGGAAAACCCGCTGTGACACCCCCAAACCGCACCCGCGGAGTCACGCCGAGGTAGCGCTACCATGGCACCGCTCCATTGGGGTACTGCAATGAAAGTCGACACGTGCGAGAAGGGAGCCCCCGCCCTGGCCCCCCACTCTCCTCCACAACACACCTGGCATTTAGCCAAGCTCAAGCCAAAAGCCGCGTGGATCAACACACACCTGGTATGTCTTGATGTCAAGGTCTGCGGCCAGCTGCTCCCAGTACTGGCGGGCGCCCGCCCTGCCCTTGAACTTGGTGGGCGCGCCTGTGTAGTTGGACGACCACTTGACCGTCTCAGAGACCTGGGGGCAGGTGTACGGCAGGTACCGGCACCGAACACCGGTTCATCAACGGGCTTGCCGAGCCAGGACCCATCTCGAAGCGCCACCAGGTCCTCACCCCGCACGGAGAAGACCATTGCCGCGACGGCACCGTGAGGCATGACGCACACCGATGCACAGCATGGCACGCCGCACCCCACGCTTCCGTGCTTCGCCTGACGCTTGACACGGTTTGCTTGCGTCCATGGCTTCATGCCTACCCCACCCCACGTACCCCACCCCCACGTACCCCACCCCCACGTACCCCACCCACAGCTCTGCCGGGTCACAGCCACCGCTCAGCACATTGGCATAACGCAGAAGCCTTCTGGCAACACGAGCTCCCACGCACGCCCACTGCTGCAAGCCATCGTCTGCACCGTCACAGCCGTCCACTGTGGGGGACACACCCGCCTCCCCCATGCCCACCTCCTGCGCCCCCACCAGCCGCCCTGCACATACACCTCAAAACCACTTGCCCTGAATCCACCCCCACCCCCTCTTCTGCCCCTGTTGGCCCGGTGCAGCCCTGAACCCTCTCCTGCAGTGTGCAGACCTTGTGCATGCAGCACCAGCGCTCACATGCGGCCCCTCAACCTGTGGCCACCAGCGCTCCCGCGCCCCGCTTGCGCCCCCCCCCCAAGCCCCAGCCACACACATGGCCCCTTCCAGCCCCCAAACTGCAGGCCCCCAGGCACCTGCCTGCGGTCCCTGACCTGCCCACAACCTCATTCCAGCTCCCTACCTGTGGCCCTGCCAACCAAGCACCAAAGCCCCGCTGCCCCTCCCAGGCCCCCACCTAGTACTTTGCCTCCTCAGCCCGTCTCGCCCGCACACTCACACCTGCGGCGTCACTGCACCCCCAGTATCCGCGCCCGCTCTTGCCCTGACACACGCCTAGCACCTCACCTCACCGCACCGCACCCCTGCTACACACATCAGCGGCCCTGCAACCATCGCCACACTGCCCCTTCCAGGCCCCCGCCTGGGCCCCTCCAGACCCAACACTTAGCACTTCGTGTCCCCCCCAGCCCGGCCCCCCCTCCCCCCTCCGTCCACACAACACACCTGCGGCCCCGCCAGCCACGCCCCGATGTCCTGCTGCCCCTGCGCCCACTAAAGGGGGTTCGAGGCCCCTTTCAGGTCCCCACCTGGGGCCCCTCCAAACCACCCACTTGGGAGCTTCGTGTCCCCCCGGCCCCC
>QAXN01000309.1:0-46059 GCA_004335795.1 Chlamydomonas sp. 3222 | reverse complement strand
ACAACAAGGCAGTATGCCGCTGCTAAGTGTATATATGCGGGCAGCGGAGCGGTTGGGCACCCAGGGCATCGCTGGCGGTTGACAGTAACGATGGCGTTTTGTTGGAAGTTGGGAGACCGGAGGCGGGCGTGCTGCAGCACGCTTCTGTGGCTGCAAGTAGCCGCAGATGGCTGCGACATGGGCGGGGAGCAAGGCACGCGCAGGACTTGCTCGGGTGCTGGTTGCTGGGCGAACGGTGCACGCAGGCGCAACTGCTGGACCATGGGCAGAGGTAGCAGCCAACGCCCTGTGCCCTGTGATGCTTGTGTAATGCGTTCCTATGTGTTTCTTTTGCAGTTCTGGTCCCCTTCCAGAACGCACACATGTGACAGCACACGGACAGAGGGCTGGTACTGTAACAACGAGGTAGGGAAGCAGGCAAGTCGCAGGACTCCGTGGCAAGAGGCCTAAATGACATACCTTGTCTGGGAGAGTCCATGGCACCATGGACCACACTTGGAAACCTGGCACCGGCCGGAACTGGCCCGACCTCTACACCAGTGTGCACCGCTGCGTTTGCATTGCTGTCGACCTGTCCCGGATAGCCCAGAGGCGTGCGGGTGCGGCAGCCATGTGGTGTTACTGTACCAGCTCAGCCTCACGGCGGCAATGGCAGGCACGCACGTGGTCTCAGGCTCTCCTGATGGCGGGCAGTGCCCAGGCCCCCGAGACACACATGCCACCTTGCCACGCACGGCATCGCTCGCACCGTCAACCCCGCAGAACTTGCAGCTCAACCCCACCCTTGCTTTCCTTGGCCCTGCAGAACTTGCAGCTCAACCCCGCTCTTGCGTCATCATCGGCCAAATGCAAGCATGCCGCAACTACCGGTAACCCACGCCGAATGCGAACCCCGCAACGTCCCTTGCAACACACTACTCAGCTATGCATACATGTCGTGAGCAATCTAGTGAGTAATGCATCCATCTTTCAAATGCACCCTCCTTGCCTCTCTAAGCTCCCTGCACCTGCCCGAGTGTCATGCACTGACCACCCCGCACCGCATCCTGTTGCACCCTTTATTTGGCCTGCCTTGCTTTCCAGCATGGGGCCATCTCACGCCCGCCAGCATGTATCTATGTTTGTACACCTTAGCCTGGACTTTCTGCACATGTGCGTTGTACACACCGTAGCCATTCCCCGACCTACCATACCATGCGGCGCCACCGTAATGCATGCACCGGCAGGTCCCGTACCAAGACCGCGTCCCTCGAGGCCCCCTGCAACGTGAATACGTCCCCGACGGTGTTGGGAAAGCCGCGCGCAGTCCATTCCATCACCCCCACCTTGCACCCCCCCCCTCCACACACACACCGCCATGTGCTCTTTCATTCCACCGCTGGCGCCCCATGATCACGTAAGGCAAAACAATGAGGTGCAGCAACCCTTCCAACTGAGGACCATCCCCTTGCCTCCAACTACAACATCACAACACACGTTTCCCATGCTCCTCCACAAGTACCCCTCACTCCTTCCCCTACCCCCTCCTTCCCCTACCCATTTAACCGCCTCCCAAATGCAACCCCAGCCCCCACCGTGCGCCGATCCCTCCTCCATATCTTCCTCCCTCCCCTCCACTCCCCTTCCCCTCCCTCCTCTCTCCGGACAACCAATCACTTGAGCCACCTCCAAACCGCCCAGGCGCAGATGAACGAGCACAACCACTCGTACAGGCGCCAGTACACCCCGCTTTCGTCCCGGAAGCGGGAGGGGCCGCTGCCGGCCACCACCAGCGCGAGGTACGCTGCGAGCCCTCCGCACGGAAAGAAGCCCACCACCCAGTTCGTCAGCATGCACAGCACTACGGTGCACAGGGTCAGGGCCTTGGCGGGCAGGAGCGTGGTCTCGATGGCGTCCGCGGCAAAGGGGTTCGCGGTGGCGGTGGTGGTGGCTGTGGAGGCGCTGGTGGTACTACTGGTGACAGCGGTGGTGCTGGCGGCTGCTGTGGCGGCATCGGCGGGGCCTGTTCCGTCTGCTCCGTAGCACCAGGCCTGGGGGTGGAATGCATTGGGCAAGAGGCCGGACAACACAATATGGGTCGCTGCCGCGGGACAAGAAATGCCAATGCGACGACGAGTGCCCCGGACGCCGCCCCTTTTACCCACGCCCCAGCCACCCCCAACGAACCCACTGGGGCAAAGCACACACCACCGCCGCCGCCGTGGCCCTCGCAAGCGCTGTGTCCGCTGGCTGCAGTGTCCCCTGGCCCCCTCTGGCCCCATGTTTCCCCATCTCGAAACAAAGACCCCACGCAGCGCCGTTCCTGTCCTGTGCAGCACAAACCAGGCATACCGCGCAACCTACCACCCACCAGGATGAAGTACACGGCCGCCGCCGCCGCCGTGGCCCCCGCCAGGGCCATGTCCGCCAGCAGCACCGGCCCATGCGCCTTGACCGCCACGTAGCCCACCACCGGGTCCAACACCGCCGCCACACAGCCGCCCAGCAGGGTGGCGGCGCGCAGCACACCAACCAGGGGAGTCTCCTGCCCCTGGCCCACCAGGGAAGTCTCCTGCCCCTGGCCCACCAGGGAAGTCTCCTGCCCCTGGCCCACTAGGGGAGTCTCCTGCCGCTGGCCCACCAGGGGAGTCTCCTGCCCCTGGCCCACCAGGGGAGTCTCCTGCCCCTGGCCCACCAGGGGAGTCTCCTGCCCCTGGCCCACCAGGGAAGTCTCCTGCCGCTGGCCCACCAGGGGAGTCTCCTGCCCCTGGCCCACCAGGGAAGTCTCCTGCCCCTGGCCCACCAGGGAAGACTCCTGCCCCTGGCCTTGGACCGTGGAACCCACCACGGAAGACTCCTGCCCCTGGTCGTGAGCATGAGCTTCGCCGGGGCCCTGGGTGCCCGGGACGGGCTGTGTGACTTCGTTGCTGCTGCGCCGTCCGCCACCGCCGCCGGCAGTACTAGTGGAATTGCTGTTACGGTTGTCGCTGGTTGTAGCACCACCGTCTAGTCCTCTAGATGCTTCACTGCTGCTGCCAGGGCTGCAATCGCCGCCACCAACACCACCACCGCCACCGCCGCCGCCACCACTGCCGCCGCCGCCGCCGCCACTGTCGTCTACTCCCTTGTCGGACCGGCCCCGGTGGCCCACCGCAATGAGGTCGCGCTGCACCTCCCCCGTGCTGCCGGTGCCGGCGTGGCCGTTGTGGTCGTGCTGACCTGCGCAGCTGCACCTGCTGTTGCGGAGCGCATGGCCCCCCGCGTGCAAGGAGCCGTGGGCGCTGGCGCCACCGCTGCCGGTGCACGCAGCCCGTGCCACCACCAGCCCCGCTTCCGTGCCCTGCCGCCGCCGCTGCTGCTGCTGCTCTCTGGGCGAGCCGCCTGCGTGTGGCTCTGCCGGTCCACCAACCGTGTGGGACCTCGCCGGCTGTCTCCCGTAGGCCGTCACGGCAGTGGCCAAAGCCCCAGCTGCCCCGTCCCTGTCCCTGTCCCCGTCCCCTGCCCCTGCCCCTGGCCCCACCACCAGGGCGGCCCCCGCTGCAGCTGCCATCGCCGCCCTGCTTCTCGCCGAATGCCCACCTTCCGCTTGACCAGCGGCTCTGTTTCCATTTGAATTCGTGAGCAGGGGGCTCATGCTATGATAGTCACTGTCGCTACCACGGCTGCCGCTGCTGCTGCCGCCGCTTCCCATGCCTTTCCCCACACGCGCTCCCACCACCACCCCTGCACTCTCCCCGCTCTGATGCAATCGCTCCAGCTCCTCCGCCGCCTCGGCCCGCATCCGGCCGCCTGCCGCCTGCCCTCCTCTCCGCCGCCGCCACGGCAGCTGAAACCGCGGCAGCAGCGCCGGCAGGTAGGTGGTGCGCAGCGGCAGCAGCAGCGCAGGCAGCAGAGCCATGAAGCAGCACAGCGCACTGCCCACGGGGTGCTCCACCAGGTCAAACCTCCAGCCCATCACCTGCTCCTGTGGGAATAAGGAGCGAGCGTTGGGTGTGCGGAGGAGCGGGGCAAGGGGCAAAACCTGATCGGGGCTTTGGTACTACGGCACAGGGGCGTTGCCATCGGACGGTAAACAGCAGATTTTGGCATACGGTACCCCCAGCAGCTTGATTGGGCAGGTGGCGGTAGCGCTCCGCCGCCCAAGGCGCACAAAATACGGCTCTCGAACGTTACCGACTGGCGTTCAAGGCACAAGCATAGGCCCAGGACCGTTTCCGAACGCGAAGGTGGCGCATCTCCGCACAGCAGGTGTGGCACGGTTGTGGCCCGCACCAGCACATGCAGCCGGCAAGCTGACGTACCAAGATCGGTAATGCGGCCCGCAGCGCGGCCCGCAGCGCCCCTGTCACCACGGAGGCTGCGCGCCTCGCCAGCAGCTGGCGGTACGCGTCGTGTACGGCAGGGTCTGACGAGGCCGCTGCAGCTGCCGCGGCGGCTGCTACTGCCGCTGTGTCCATCGCCTGCTGCAGGCCCTCCGACAGCAGCCCCTCCGAGCTGAGGTCGGCGGCCTCGCTGGCCTCGCAGCTGCCAGCTTCCGAGGCGGGGCCGCTGCCGGCTCCTAAGTCGGAATCGGCGTTGACGAACGCGCCCCCCAACCACTGGATGAAGACGAAGGAGTAGTCAATTACCACGTGCATTAAGAGCGACAGGCAGCGCGCGACGGAGAGAAGGAAGACGGGTAGAAGGATAAGCGAGGCAGCGCGCACACCCCATCGCTGCACTCCTCTTCGCGCCGGGGACGGACGGGCAGTATAGGTTGTTGGTTGGCTGGTCGCCGTCCTGATCTGTTGCGCTGTATTGCGATAACGACGCAGAGGCAAATGGGTGCTGCCGGGAATAAGCAGAGGGGCCCGTGGGGCGAATCGTTGCGGGTTGCCGCGGACGCTGCGTGCGAGCTGCTTCGTGTGAACCAGAGGCATTGCAACCCTTCGTCACTATGCGAATATGCTTCTAGTTCAAGCTGTCCGCTGTTTGTGAGTCCTCCTGGTCGCCTGTTCCAGAGCCGTATAGTGTCCCGGACAAAAGCTGCACAAGTGCTATAAAATACAGATCAGTTACGTTTGTTGAATTTGATTGTCTGCTTTTGCCAGTGTAGCATGTGCGCGACCTAGGGCGCAGCGACGGCCCAGCCGGAATGGGCCTTTTGGCGGCATTTTAGGAACCCTGGGTCGCTGGGCTGGCACGAATTCAGCACACGCCCTTTTCATACTCTCGACTCGTAGAAAATGCAATATCAGAGTTTATTTGCCATACCATACTCGTCAAGCAGGAAGACAGGCCGGCAAGCGGCAACGCGGCACCCAACCGCCTCCTCGGACGTCACGACACGGTACGCAACGTATCGGCCGTGGTGCACCTGGCGCCGGCACCCCCCTTGCACACCCTGTGCTGCACCCTAACCCCGCTCCACACGGGGGGTCCGAACCCCACTCCACAATACCGATGTGCCTCCGCTACTGTATCTCAAGTGCAGGCTCTTTAATTGTAATCCGGAGAACGCAACACAGATCAGGTGGTCAGTATTCCTGGGGAGTGTTCTCCTGCATGCGCTGTGTACAACTGAATTCGTCTACATACATCCCCATGCCCGCAACTGCACCCCTATAATACCGGCATTCAAGCCCCAAGGCATCAAGCCAAACCCTACACCTGCTTTCCCCTGCCCATGCCGCCCCATCGCCCCACTGCTCTCCGTAAGTTGAGGGACACCCCATCGCAAGGCCACAACCCCTTTGGCCGCTACAACGACACCGCACCCTGCCTCCCTCTCCTCCCCCCTCCCCCCTCCCCCCTCGCTGCGTTTCCCAACAACCCTCGTCCTCCTCCGCAGCTCCCTGTCATCCCTCCCCTACTCCAACATCAACTTGGTGAACGCAACCCATATCACACCGGTGTGCATGAATGAGGACATAACCCCACCCAGGTGCCAATACACCATGCGCGCGTCACGGAAGCGGGAGGGCCCGCAGCCGCCAACCCACAGAGCCACGGCCGCGACCAGCTCCCCGAAGGGCATTCCGCCGTTGACACACTTCGCCAGCACGCACAGCGCGAACGAGGCCAGGGCCAGGGCCTTGGCGGGCAGGAGCGTGGAGTCAATGGCCTCCTCAGTGAAGGGGTTTATGATGGCAGTGGCGGTGCCGGTGCTCCCCGTGGCTCCGGCAGCCGTTGCAGCGGCGGCCGTGGCGGCGGGGACTGCACCGCCGGCTCCGTAGCGCCAGGCCTGGGGCCGGGTAGCGTGGGCAGAACACAAACGCGTACACGTTAGCAAGTTGACCATGTGGTGTACAGGTTGGTTGGTGCACAGCCACTGACGAAGACGCCCCTTGGTGCTTCGCGTGTGTCTGTGAACCCTCGCGCTGATGCGTCGCACAGATGCGTCGGGCCCTCGGGCCCCTTCCATCTAACATCCAGCATCTTCAGCCGCAACCCAGCCAATCGATCGCATCCCACCAGTGCGCCGTACAACACGCTGCCACGTGCCATCCACGTGCCACGGTGCCACACTGCCACGTGTCAGGCGTCACAATGGAGGCAGCGTCAGGGCCGCCAGAGCCCGGGAGGCCGGGAGGAGCACGAATATTGAGGCTGAGGTGCTGCCCCCATCGACGCCTGGCAGCGTGGTGCATGTTGGCCCTTGTGCCATGCCATGCCATGCCATGGTCCCCGGCCCCAACACATCCGACGCAGCGCCGTGCCTGATCCAAGGCCACGCGATGCGTCCTGCCGTGCCCTCCATGCACGGCCCAACGCGGCAGCTGCGCTCGCGTGTGCAGCCACACCCATCACGCCTAGGCAACCAATACGGCACAAGCAGCCGGAGGCCCGTGCATGCCCAGAACCCGCTGTGTGCGTGCGCATGGCCGCCCGTGCAATTGACCCACCAGGGCGAAGTACACGCCCGCCGCCGCCGCCGTTGACGCCGCCAGGAGGAAGTCCGCCAGGAGCAGCAGGCGCACCTTCCTCGCCGCTAGCCACACCACCGGGTCCAGCACCGCCGCCACGCAGCCGCCCAGCAGGGTGGCGGCGCGCAGCACGCCCACCAGGGGAGTCTCCCTGATGGGATCCGGCAAGAGAGATTCCTGCCCCTGCCCCTGAGCATGGTCACCGCTCGGGCCCGGGACGCCTGGGGCGGCGGCGGCGATGGCAGCAGCGGCGATCAGGGCCGGCCCCGCGCTCCCAGAACCGCCATCGCCGCCGCCGCCACTGGATATGGCAGCGTAAGTGCCATTGACAGTGCCGGGGGATGTAGCATGTGGGTCTGGGCCTCCAGGTGGTGTACTGCGGCGGCCGCCGCCGTCGTCCTCCTCTCTCTCCCCGTTCAGCCTGGCATGGCCTCGCGAGGGGGAATGGTACTGCGCCGTCCCCATGCTACCAGTGCTGTGGCCACCATGGTGGTGCTGACCCGCGCAGCTGCCATTGTTGATGTGCACGTGACCCCCTGTGTGCAAGGAGCCATGAGCGCTGGCGCTGGTGTGCGTGCTGTGCACAGCTTTGGCCGCTACCTCCCGTTCCGCCTCCTGTCGTTCGGCCCCCTGCCGTTCGGCCCCCTGCTGCTGCTGCTGCTGCTTGGGCGAGCCGCCTGCGTGCAGCTGTTCAGGTCCGTGAGCCGTACAGGGTTTCGCCAGCTGTCTCCCCAACGCCGTGGTCTCAGCGGCCGCCACTATTGCCGCCCCACCACCACCCCCTGGCTCCACTGCCACCTCAGCCGTCCACGACGCTCTGCTCGGCTCCGAACACCCCCTGTCCGCCTGACTGGAGGCGCCGTTGATCACTGCACCGGCAAGGGCCGGGCTCAGGCTGTCACCGCCTTCGCCTCCGCCGCCGACCGCGCTCAACCCCTGTTGCACTCCCTGCGCCTCCCCTGCACCCTCCCCACGCTGATGCTGTTGTGCCGCCTCGGAGCTTGCCTGCCCCCCTGTCCCCAACCCCCCTGTCCCCTGCCCTCCTCTCCACCGCCGCCACGGCAGCTGCCACCGTGGCAGCAGCGCCGGCAGGTAGGTGGTGCGCAGCGGCAGCAGCAGCGCAGGCAGCAGTGACATCAGGCAGTACAGCGCGATACCCGCCGGGTGCTGGGTAATGGTAATCCTCCACAGCATTACCGGCTCCTGCGGGCGGGCGGCGGGGAACCGCGAGAAACACGGGGGCACCGTGTGAGGTGATGCTGTGGAGGTGTGAGGTGTGAGGTGTGAGGTGATGCTGTGGAGGTGTGAGGTGATGCATGGGTGCGTCGGGATGGAGGAGCGGGGCAGAGGGCGCCACCGGGCCACAGCCTCTGGTGCTAGGACGCAGGGGGATGGCTGCTGGACGCTCGGCGGCACAAGTCAGAGGCAACTACGGCGGTCACGCCCGGCGGCTGAGTCAGTACGGTACTGTGCTGCAAGTGAGGCAGTGCGGTGCAACGGGTAACAGCCCAAGCGGCAGCGAAATGTGGCTGCCCCACGATACTGAGCTGTGTGTTGGCCCTCCGCGACATGCAGTGCTGCGCTTCCGGCTAGGTCCCAGTTTCAGTCTACCGTGTCAGGCAGCGTGTTAGCTAGCCCACCAGGAACGGCCATGCGGCCAGCAGCGCGGCCCGGAGCGCCCCTGTCACCACGGAGGCTGCATGCCACGCCAGCAGCTGGCCGTACGCGTCGTGTACGGCAGGGTCTGACGAGGCCGCTGCTACTGCCGCGGCGGTGCCCATCGCCTGCTGCAGGCCCTCCGAGCTGAGGTCGGCGGCCTCGCTGACCTCGCCGCTGCCAGCTTCCGAGGCCGGGGAACTGCCGGCATCTGTGCCGGCACTATCATCAACGTCAAAACCGATGGGGTCGAATGCGTCCCCCAACCACTGGATGCAGATCAAGGAGGAGTCGGCCACCTCTTTTGCTAGAATCGTCAGGCATCGCGTGATAGCGAGGAGGAGGACGGGTAGGAGGAGGAGCGAGGCAGTGCGCACGCGCCATCGTGTTGGGGGCCGAGGGGCAGGGGTAGAGGTTGCATTGCTAGTCGCCTTGCTGATCTGGTGGTGTGCAGTATAATGACGATGCAGAGGCAAATGGGTGCGGCCGGGAAGGGGCGAAGAGGGCCGGGGGGCGAACCGTCGCCAATCGTCGCGCACGCTGCGTGCCAGCTGCCTTGCGTTCGAGAGGAGCATCACAAGCTTGCAGCAGATAAACGCATGTTTGCCTATTGTTGTGCCAGACTGTTTGCAGTCTTCGAGTCCTCGCTGGTCATGGAGTCGCCTGTTTTCATGTGAGCTGTGATGCCTGATGGATCCAAACGATTTCTGCGCGTGTTCTATACAATACAGATTAATTTTGCACATTTAATATTTTCTTTTGTAACGGCACATGTAGCATGACAACCTAGGGCCATCACAAGCGCAAATGTTTGCCCAGCCGAAATTGGCGGGCTGGCGGCACGAAACTCGATGGCCAGCATCTCATACTTGTTTTCGAAGTCTGTTATGTCCTAGGGCTTACCTTCACCCGCGCCGCCTGGGGCAAAAGGTAGCACGCCCCACAGGTGGCGACAATGCGCACTCTGGCCCTTCGCGCGGCACAGTCCTGCGGAGCAGCGCTTCTGAAATCATCGCTGATGTCTTGAATGAGGAGATACGGAGCACAGCCCCGGTCAGTTGCTGAACAGGGAACACACAGGGGTCCGCAGCACCCTCCCCTGTACGGTTGGTGCAGCCAGGCCGCCTGAGCCCGCGTGGATCATGCCACGTATGCTCACCTGTGCTGTATCATGCATGTAAGAAGTATCCAGCAATGGGCCTGTGGTTTTGTTACCGACCCAAATCATAGCCTGCTGGCAGCTGGCCGCTCTCGAGGGAGAGCACCAGGCTCCCCACGCCATGGCACAACCTTTCTTTAGGGGTCAGCGGCAGCAGCACCAACCACTGTGCGTGCTCTTCTCCTCTTCGGGGTCCCTGGCTCCTCATGCCGCCCTGCTAAGTCCACGCACCGGCGATGTTGCACACATGTATTCCGCTGCCAGCACGTACCACTCCACCGCGGATCCGCCTCAACCAGCTGCTTCACCGTGCTCCCACACCGCACCCACCCCCAACCCCATGCACGCACGCACGCACTGTCCCTTGCTGGACAGGCGATGCGTCAAAGACTCAAGGTGGGGAGACTGACTGGTCCTGTCTTCTAACGCACGCATGCAGGTCCCGCTGCTGGCGCTGCTGGACCGCCAGGGCTGGGGCGTGTCTGTGGGCGTGAAGCGTGTGTTCGCCACCGCCTTTGCGGGGGTCACGCTGGAGGCCAACTGGGACGACGACACCTCGGGTGGGGCGTGGGGCCTGGCATGGGCTCTCGGGCAACAGTGCAGTATGCGTATCGGGTGGTTCACGCTGGAGCCTACCGGGCCAAATGCGCCTTCGGCGGGGCCTGCTACGATCGGCCTGGGGACGGGCATGGGCGTGCGATACCCGGTGACGTGATCCACACTGGCGTCCAACTTGGACGACGACACCTAGGGTGGCGGACGGGGACGCGTGCGTTGTCTAGCTAACAAGAGGTGCCCGCCTGAGGCCACCTGCGGGACACTTGCACCTCCGGCGCAGCCCAGCTGCCTTGAGCCCTCATGGTGATGGGTGTTTGTGACGTTTCTTCGTGTGTGCCTGCTGCCGGCTGCCGCGGGCTCAGGGGGCTACGGTCATGGCCCTTCCCCAACCCTACCGGCAACGCGACCCTCCGTGCCCCTGCCCCGCACACACGTGCACGCCTCCTCCTCTCACTCACCCAACGGCTGTGCTGCAGGCAATGGCCGCGTGGAGGCGAGGCGCATGGCGGTACTGGCGGCCTACCAGGTGGGGCGCCCTCCGTTCACATAGCCTGTGTATTAGCTCCACTGTGCATTGCTCAGGGGAGTGTGTTGCCAGTGCCGGAGGCACGGGCGCGTGGTGGTACTGGCGGCGCGCCAGGCCGAGTACACTTGTAGCTGCGGGCAAGCTGAGGGCCTCTGATGGGATGCAAGCAGAAATGGGAAGCCTGCGGGCGCCCACCCAATAGCAGGCGGGCAAGCAGGACTGGCGGATGAGGTGCAGAGCCCGCGCTCTTAAGGGAGGGTGCGTGTGGACCACCATTTCTTTCCTTGCATTGAACCCACGCCAGGAGTGGCTGGTGGCCCGCTCCACGCTGCTGGGGCGGCTGGTGGATGACGTGGAACGGCTGCGGCCTGGGTACCTGCCGGCGGAGGTCATGGAGCGGGTGGGTGCCCATCACGTGGTTGTGCAGGCACCCTAATACACACCTAGTACACGCGGAGGAGCACCCGGGCACTAGTGAACTTCGGGCCGCAGGGGTGCTTGCAGGGGGAGGTCATGGAGCGGGTGGGTGGGATGTTTGCACCATGCGCATAGCGGCATAGCGTGTGTGAGGATGCACGTATAGCAGCATCCGGGTACCTGTGTGCGCCCGCTGTGACCCGTACAGGTACTGCCCACGCCTTTTACTCGCACACGGCAACCACCAACTCGGTCCTCACACACATGCAGCTCCCGGTGTCCTGGGCCCCACGTGGCGGCCTTGGTCTGCAGCCCGCTGCTACCTTGCACCCACAGCACCGTCGCGGCCCTGTTACACACACCCCCAGGTCCGCAGCTGCCGCGGGGTGACCGCCCTGACCCCCAACACGGAGGCCCTGGACGGCCCCGCGCTGCTGTCCCTGGCGGTGCTGCTGACACCCCCCGAGCAGCTGGTGGCGCAGCTGGACGACGTGCTGGCAGCAACGCGGAGGGAGGTGCTGGCGCTGGTGGGTGTGGGTTGGCTACGGTTAGAGCTCAGCCGGGGACGCAGGTGAACGGGGGCTGTGGCAAGCAGCTGATGGATGGTGTGCTGTGCTCTAAGGACGGAGGGAGGCGCTGGCGCTGGGAGTTCAGCGGCGCGTGTGGGTCGCGTCTGGGAAGCTACCACCCATCCAGCGGTGACAGCAGTACACACTACCCCGACTTCGATCTCCGCACCCTCCCTCCCTCCGTGTACCGTGACCTGCCGCCACGCCTGCCTTCCTCCGCCATGCGTGCTATGCCGTACAGCCGTCGTACCACGGGCGCGACGACCTGGTTCCGGCGCTGGACCGCGGCCTGGGCCTGCTGCGGGCCAGCGTGGTGCGCACCGTCGCCCTGGGCCGCTTCCGGGCAACGCACATGAGGGAGGCGGCGCAGCTGCAGGTGGGGAGTGGACGTTGCTTCACATGACTGACTGAGGCAGCTGTTCAGAGATGTTTTGTCACAATGCAAGGAAGCAAAGTAGGCGGCAGGGACGGGATGAGGGAGGCGGCGCAGCTGCAGGCCGCTTTCCGCACTGCAGCTGATTGATGGCCGAAGCTCTGTGTGCCGGGTGTGCGGCTTCGCGGATGACCGTATGGTGCAACGGTCTTCAACACCTTGGGTGGTTCACCACGGAGGTATTGATGCGTGCGTGCCTTTGGATTAGGCTGGTTCAATTTGCGTGCCGCACCTGCCGCACTGCCCCAGGCGGAGCTGCGGCGGCAGAAGCAGGCCCGGCGGGAGCGGAAGGAGCAGGCGCGCAGGTGGGCAGGGGGGGCGGAGGGGCGGGGGGAAAGGCGGTAGGACGACATACGAAGTCCACCAATCGCCGAGGTCGATGATGAGGCATACAAATTGAACCAACCCAGCCCAACCCATTACCAGACCGCCGCGGAAGAGGAGTGGATGGGCCTCCGCTGCTGCATGTCGGCTGCGCCGGCGTGTAAAGCTGTAAAGCTGGGAATCGCTGATATTGTGTGTATAGAAGGAAGTAAGGGGAGTGAGGTGTAAAGAGGAGCGGCAGGCTAGTCCTGGCATGCGTGCTCCCGATCCACGAAAAAACGCAGCACTCGCGACCCACCTGGATACAAACCGAGTAAAAGGACGTCACACCATTAGCAAGAGCGTCCCATGATGGTGAAGAGACGAACCCAGCAAGCAGAAAGGACACACACAACACTCTTCATGCATATGGTCATGTAAGCATCACAACTCTGACGAACCGGCCCTCACGCTTCCCGCAGCATCAAGTCCATGTGGTTCCCAGCCGAGGCAGCGCCCCCCGCGCCCGCCCCCTCCTCCGACACAACCGCCAAAACTGTCAACGAGGGGTTGTACAGCGGGCAGTTGGCCGCCGTGCCGCTGCCGTGGATGGACGAGCAGGCGCGGCGGGAGGCGGCGGCGGCGCCGGCAGGTCGGGCGGGCGCGCGGGGGCTGGCGCCCGGGCGGTGCGGCGTGGCGTCATTCCGTCCGCTACCGGGGGCAGCGATGTACAGGTGGGTGCGGAGCGGGAAAGGGATAGTGTTTCTGTCCGCTGGGTGCCCGTCTGGGATGGCACCAGGCGGCACGGCGGATGAAGAAAGCAAGTAAAAAGGCGTTACGCTGCGGCGAAGCACTGGCTAGGGTGTGTCAAGGGGGTTGGCAGCCTGGGGGCACTAGGGACACTGCGGTACAGTGGGGCAGGGTACTTCCAGTATTGTTCTTTTGCTCGTGGCCGCCTTGCCCCGCGCTGTGCTGAGTGGACAGGCGAGGATTGCGCTTGCTACGCATGGCAGCCAGCAAGCAACAAGAAGTGTGGTGCTGGTTCTTCGTGTTGCTGTGCGGTGTGTGCCATCATGCCACGGCAGCGCGCGGCACGCCGGCGCCCCTTCATTGCGCGCATGACTCAGCCGACCCAGTAAACGTGGCATACAGATATCGAAAACACTAGCGCCAACCGTACGTTCCAGGAAAAACATGCGGTACACTTCATTGCCGTACGCAGGTACAGCGGGTCTAGCGGTTGTTTGTCGTACGGCGGGGTGGACCGCATGGAGTTCGTGGCGCTGGACGGGGCCATGGCGGAGTGGATGGGGCGCTTGAGCACGCAGGTGCCGGCAGGTGGGCGTGCCGAACGCGTTCACGTAAGCTGCTGCCACTGCCACTGCCGCTGCAGCTGTGCGTTGTTCGCACCCTGTTCCCGCCCCGCAGCCGCCACGTGCACCTGTTCGCCGGCCTGCATCTGCTCCCCCACCCACACCGCTTACGGTATCCATAATCGGTCGTGGCCATGCAAGCCCGACTGTCACCTCGTGGGGCCTCGGTGCTCGCGCACCCGACTGCAGTGCACGGTTGCGATCTTCACATTTTGCGCCAAGTAACGCAACTTTGCTACCTGTCCGAACGCCCTTCCCGCAGCCGCCATGTCCGCCTTCGCCCGCCTCCACCGCACCGCCCTCATGGACCACCTGACCAGCTGCCTGTGGGGCCAGGTGGCGGCGCAGGGACACTGGCAGCCCAGCCCCTCCCAGCAGCCAACACAGCAGCAGCAGCAGCAGCAGGAGTCACCACATCAGCCCCAGCACAAGGTGGCGAGCGAGGAGGGCCTGCCCAGCGGCTTCTACCAGCCGCGTTGCAACCACACGGTTTCGCTGCGCTCGGTGAACCCCCTGCAGGTGGGCGGATGTGGCTTAACGCTTGAGGCTTTAGGGTTACGACGCAGAGCCCCAAAGCACGGTGCACGCGGCACACCATGCTTGCGCTGCGTGCCGTGAACCGGCTTCTGCAGGCTGCACTACAGTGACCCTTCCAGGGCAGCAGACTGTCCTGATTGCATGTATTTGCTGGAGCAGGAACAGCCACTTTGCCTCCCCGCTCGCCGGGACACATTGCCGGGCCCACCTCAGGCACACGCGGGGCGTTCACTCAAATGCATGGCACACATGTGCATTGTACGGTAGTCGAAGATCGAGGCAGTCCTAGGGAATCTAAGCACCTGTACCTCCCGCGCCTTACCCGCCTCACCCTGCAGGTCACCCGGCGCACCAAGCTGGAGGTGGGCTGCTGCCGGGAGCTGGCGGGGCTGCGGGCCCTGGCGTGGCGGCGTGGCGGCGAGCTGCTGGGGGTGGTGCACCCGCTGGCGCTCAAGCAGGTGGGCGGGGGGCAGCTTGTGGGAGCCTTGAAGACGCTGTGCAGAGCGACAGAGGACAACGTCAGGTGCTATGGTGCCAGGGGATCATCGTGTGGTGCCCGGTGCTGTTGGAAGGGAAGCACCGTTTGGGGATGGATGGTGCACACGCTAGGTTTTTGCTATGAAGCTAGCCTCTTGCTGGTTGACTGTTCCCGCGACTGCCACCCACCTGAATGCTCCCCGTCCCATCCGCAACACTGCGACCTGTGACAGATGTCCAAGCTGGGCGAGTGGGAGTACTGGCGCGACGCGTACCGCCTGTGGGACCGGTACGTAAGCATGCCGCCCACCTGCCGTACGGCGGTTGTGTCGCTCCAGTTAGCGGGCTGGCAGGTGCCGGATGGCGGGCTGCTGGCGCTGGCGCAGCAGGGCGGCGAGGAGCCCGTTGAGGACATGGCCAACCTGACGTCCATGAGCAGCCTGGACTTCGACGACCTGCCCCTGCCCGCCGGCATGGGGGATAA
Organism: Chlamydomonas sp. 3222; assembly: GCA_004335795.1. Classification (NCBI taxonomy): domain Eukaryota; kingdom Viridiplantae; phylum Chlorophyta; class Chlorophyceae; order Chlamydomonadales; family Chlamydomonadaceae; genus Chlamydomonas; species Chlamydomonas sp. 3222. The sequence continues at coordinate 30,683 of QAXN01000309.1, read as the reverse complement.
CAGCGCCGACAGCAGCAGCAGCAGCAGCAGCAGCGGTGCTGCGACGGGAGCGGCGGTGGCGGCGGAGAAGAAGGACAAGGGCAGCGGCGGCGGAAGCGGGAGCGGCTCCGAAACCACGGAGCTGCAGGTCTTCGTGCCGCCGGCGGAGCTGCAGCAGCTGCTGATGGTGCTGCTGGAGCTGCTGCCGCGACACGTGGGCGACGCTGGCGGCGGCGGTGCGGACCTGGCGGCGGCGCTAAGTGGCGGCAGCGGTGGAGGTGTCGACAGCGCATCCAGACAGGCGGCGGCGGCGGTGGCGCCGCCTGGGGAGTGGCTTCCGGCAGCTTCCTCGGCGCTACAGATCCGGTACAGCCCCGTCAGTAGTGCGGTGGGCAGCAGGGTGGCGGCGGCGGCGGCGGACCAGCGGCAGCAGCTGGGCGGCAGCTCGGCGACGGTGACGTCAGCGGCGGGTTCCGGGGCCGGTGGCGCGGCAGCTTCCGGCGCGGCGGTGCTGCCGGAGGCTCTGGAGGCCAGCTGCTATGAGATCCGCTGGGCGCAGGGCTGTGCGACCCTGACCACCGCGCCGGCGCCCGCGGCTGCAGGCGGCGGTGGCGGCGGCAAGGGCAAGGCGGCGGGCGGGTCGACGACACCAGTGCCCGTGGCGCGGTCAGTCATCGCGCCAGGGGCTGCGGGACGCAGCAGCCGAGGGACAGCAGCAGGCGGCGGTACGGCATCCGGTACGGCGCCGCCGGTTGTCTGGTGCGCGCCCATCCGGCTGACGCAGGCGCAGCTGCTGTCCCTCATAAACATCTTCACGGAGGTTGTACGGCAGCTGCCGCACCTGTACAACGTACAGCCGCCGCCGCTTGTCGTGCCCACGCTGAGCCCGCTGGAGCGGCTGCTGTCGGCGGCGCGCGGCGCTGCCAACTCGGCGGCGGGGCTGGTGGGGCTTCTGGCGTTGCTTGCCGTACCGCTGGCGGCGGCCGTCAAGGCGGGCCACCTCAACGCCGCCGCTGACGGCAGGGGGTTAAGGTTCCCACTTCAAACCCCGCCGGCGACAGCGGCGGCCCAGCCCTACGGTGGCGCCGCCAGGCCAGCTGGAACGCCCCTCCCGGCATCGGCACGCGCCCAACCCGCAGCCGAGTCCGACACCTCAGCAGCCGCTTCCAAGCCCCCCGCCGCCACCACCGCTTCAGCAGAGGCGACCCTCTCCACTCCACCAGACGCCGCACAGCCCGCGCTCGCAAGCACCAGTACGACAGGCGAGGATCTCCGTACGACAGTGGAGCTGTGCCGCCTCCTGGAGGAGCAGCTCCGGAGCCGCATGTGGATGGACGTAACAGGCACCGACGCCGCCATCCTCACCCCCGACCTCAACACCCCTGCCCCGTCAGGCATCGCTGCCGTACTTTCCAAGGTACTCCCGCCGCCGAAGGCTCCGGAACCGACGGCTGTCGTACCGTGTCCGCGACCGCAATTTCAGCTGGTTGTGGCGACCGAGGTGACGGCGGCGGCTGCGCCGCCAGCCGTGTCGGTCCTGGGCTGCTCGCCCGTCAACCCGGCGGGTACGACGACGTACAGCGAGCTGCCGCTGGCGGCAGCGGCGGAGCTGCGGGGTCGGGGGGCGGCGGAGGCGCTGGGGAAGCACCTGGCGGGGCTGACGGCGGAGCGCATCGCGGCAGGGAAAGCGACGCCGGGTGAGGGTGAGGGTGAGGGTGAGGGCGAGGGACTGCGGCTGGGGTTGGGGACAGCGTTGCAGCAGTGGCAGTGCTTGTGTCTGGTACTGGTGAATCTTCGCTTTGGGAGGCCGTCAAGCGCGTCCTTTGGGGCACAATGCGCACGCACGTGTGGCACTCGTCCAATGCACACTGTCCTGGCCTCCTGAACCCATCTTGGCCTTGTGCGTCCTCACAGGGAGCTCCCAGAGCGTCATTAGCCAGCCAGCCCGGCTGACGCCGCTGCCGTCCTCAAAGCAGCAGCTACAGCAGCAGCCGGGCGGTGGCGTGCACGTGCTCAAGGTGGAGCTGGTGCCCAGCGGGGACCGAGCACAGCGCGTGACGCAGGGCAAGGGCCGGAGACAGGTACGGCAGGGGCGAGGGAGAGGGCCGTCGCGAAAGGGGTGACGGTTGGGTGGTTGGTGACCGTGTCAGGATGGCAGGGATGTTGGTTTGTGTGAAACTTGGGAAAAGGCGGCCGTCAACGGTTGGCGAGGCGGGAGTTGCGTTTGTTGCGATGGAGGAGCAGTGCGGGCATGCACGTTTGGGGCTGGGACGGGGCAGGCGTTGTGGCATTGCTGCGACCCTCGTCTCTAGCAGTCACAGTTCGGTGCATTTCCACCAGCGTGCATCGACGCGGCCCTCAGCCCAGGCCGTCCCGGACCGCACTCAGCACCCAGCACCGGCGACCGCGTGACTCCCAAGCTAACCGCAACCGTGTCCCCTGTACCCCACGTGCTGCCGTACAGCGCGAGTACGCCCTCGCCGACGTGATTGTACGGCCGTGGTACGACAGCGACTCGCTGCTGCGCTGGCTGGACGCGGGGGTGCAGCTGCCGCCGCTGGGGCCGGAGCTGCAGGAAGCCGGCGGGAAGCTGGCGGGGCTGCTGCGCCGCGAGGACGATGCGCGGGCTGCGTTCGATGCGGAGTACGGCAAGCAGGGCGGCAGGTGCGCAGGGTTTGCAGCTTGGCATAACCTTCAAATGTGGAGGTAGCATACGTTGGCGTAAATGTATCTGCCTCAGGTGATGCCTTGCTTAGTTTGCCCACGGCATATAAGCCCAGGGTGCAAATTGGCTGCTTGTAGTATCTCAGGCAAGTCCCGACCCTACAGGTGGGCCAACGCGATGGCGGTGGAGGCAGCTGGTCGGCAGGGGGCAGCAGGGGAGGCTTCTGCGGCGGCAGCGGGGGCGGTGGAGGCGGAGGTGGAGGCGGAGGGTGGCAAGGTGATGGTGGTGCGACCAGAGGAGCTGTCAACGGACCAGCTGCAGGTGGGGGTAATGGGCGGGTGTGGGGCGTTGGTTGTGGTGTTAGTGTCCAACTTTGTGTGCAGGCGCCGTCCTGCCTCGGAAGGTACTGACGGACGCCGCTCGTGGTGGTACCGGCACTATGCGTTGTGCGCCCGGCCGTGATCACCGGCATGTGTGCCGACAGTAACCTCAGTTCCTCCTCGGACCCTTGCGGCCTTCCCGGTTAAGCTTTACGGACAGGGCTGGTCGAGGGTCACTTACCGCTTCTGCCTTCTGCGTCGTCGTGCCGCAGGCGGCCCTGGGTCAGCTGGCCAAGATGATGGGCGTGCGGCTCAACGTTGCGCCGGGGGCGGCACACGCACAGCAGGAGCAGCAGCAGCAGCAGCAGGGGCAGCAGGGGTCGCAGCAGCAGGGGCAACAGGGGCCGCAGTAGCGGGGTAGCAAGGGCGACAGCAGCAACCGCAACAGGGGGCTTACACAGGTAACACGGGCGGCAGTTTCGTGGGCAGCCAGGGTAGCACGGGAGACAGGGTGGCAGGTGCAACAGTCCTGTCGACCAAGGGGGCACCTGGCGTTTCGGCCATGGGCGGCGGTCGCCGCATAGCAGGGGCAGCGAAGAGTACTTGCGATAACGACTTGTTACATGTGGTGTGAAGTTCTTGCTTGCGTTCCGGAATGGAGGGGCGTGTACGGCATGAGTGTGGTACGCGGCGAGGAGCGGACCAGGGGAACACAGGCGGCGGCGCAGGGTGTCTCAGGGCTGTACCAGCATTCACTGTTGCAAATGTACAGCATAGCGAGGTTGTCCTTGCTATGTCGCCAAATATTGCCCGCTGTATGCTGCAGTGCTGCAGGGATCCTGCCGTGGGATTAACTTTGAGGCCAGACGTTGTTGGGTGAAGTTGGGTTGACCAGCATGTGGCGGTCGGGCGAGTTAGAAGGTGGAGCAAGGTGGAACATTCGCGCTGTGGTATTGGATGCAGGCGTACTTGCCTGAACTGTCCTGCAATTGGCATTCTGTGTTACATTCCAGGCTATTGGCGAGGGTTATGCGCTTCTGTGCCTCCCCTGGCCTGGTATGGGGCCTGCGACGCGCGCCTGTTGCGACCGGGGCCGTATGCGGTATGGCCAAGATGAGTAGTGTACACCACTATGTGCATCAATGAGCATATGCACATCGTATAGTAGCCAATCTCGTGGAAGGCTTTGGACAGCTGCCGACGCAAGCAAGCCACGTGCAAGCATGTGCAAGTGTGGTGCAGCGAAAGCCGTTCGACTCCCTTCACCAGAAGGACATACAATTATAAGATGCAAATGTGTGACTTTCCTGTGTCGCCAGTACATGCAGGGTGAATTGCGTGTAAACCCTTGACACGCTCGACCTTCTGGAAGAATAAGTATTCTGCTGTGGGATGCCAGCGTCGGGCCAGTATAAATATATCACCGTTGTTCGACATATATGTACAGCGCATCAGCTTGTGCCTACAGGCGCCGTCAGAGGTCTAGGGATCGCGCTGTCGCTGCGTATCGGGGCAGCGCTTCACTTTTTCCATGCGGCCATGGACAGCATACACTAGGTTACGCCATACAACAGGTTGTTATCTAATGCTCTATTATCTGTATGCAGTTGCTGCAGTGCAGTAGGCGTCAATTCCACTCGTGCAGCTACACACGTGCACCCAGACCCCACCGGATGGCTGCTTCGGTACTTACTCGTCCCAAGGGACCACCGTCGCGCTCACATAGCGTATGGGTGCGGACTACGATTCGACGGCCAGTCACTCGCTGCGCTGCTCACAACTCAGGCGCGACGTTGACTGTTGCGCCGTCCATCGAGAAGCAGTGGGAGGGGTGGCATTCTGGAGAAAGGGAGCCCTACTGCATCTTTGAAAGCGAGTCGGACTACAATACATTTGTCCGTGTTCTGGAGGTGCGTTCTAGCCTATTGCGCTGCGCGTGCTTGCAAGGGATGCTTGACCAGGGTTCACCAATTTCTCGCGCTGCACTGCGACTCTTACAACCGGATGACACGAGACTAGATTCAACACAAATAGCACATGATGCTGTCTGTGAACCAGAGCCGTTAATGTTGCCTTTGCAAGTCCCTGCCGGCGTTACGAGGGCTGCGCGCGTGGGGATTCGGCACGTGGCGGCAAAAGCACGTGTCACGCCTGTGCGCGTGGTCCTCCCAGCATTGCTACTTGCCTCGTTGGAAGCAGCGCGGCGGGGTCTCCTTGCAGACTGCCCTGCGGTCCACCTATTGCATGTAACAGCATGTTACCAAAACTCCTTGTGCACTGTATGGTGCCGTGTCTATCTGGTTGTCCGTGTATCTGCCTGCAGGTGCCTCGCGGAGCACGTGGCGTCTACGAGGCTTTTGGAGGGTGTCGGATGCTGCTGCTGGATCATGACGGTAAGCTCGCGGCGTGCAAAGCGCACAGCCAGTAGTGCGCGATGGCTGCAGCAGGACACGCAGCCTTTGTAAGGCAGCACACCCAGTGTTGGCAGTGGGGGTGTACAGATGTCGAGCTGTGATGCTGCGCACAATGCGCGACATATGCTCCGAATAGCACGCAGGGAAGCTATCCATTGCTTTCTCACTTGTTGTATCAGGCGGGGATTGCGAATCGGCCGCGGCTTGCACACCCCTCAACAGTCCTTCAACGGCATGCTACTCACTGCAATTCAGGTACAACACCGCAGGACAGGGCAGCCAATGCGGTACGCGAGGTCTCCCCTGCGCCTTGACTGTGTGTTTGATGCCTCTGTTTGACGCGGGTTGCAACGACCGTGCTGCTGGGAACGCGCACACCGTGCCGTGCCGGGTCGGGCAGTGAGAACGGTACCGTTCGCATGCAGCACTCGGCTGTTGCATAAGAGGCCCCGCTGGGCTTGGGCTCTCCGCCGCATGCCGCGTGCATCACTGCAGGTCACCTGCACAGCGTTTACCGTCCCAACCGCGAGGCCAGGAGCACCACCACCGGCTCTGCATACGCCACCACCAGCGGCGACCACGACCTGAGCGGCGGCGTGTGGGACCACCTGGCCACGCTGCCCTCCCTGGTGCCCCCCGGGCCCATCGCAATGCTCGGCCTGGTGAGTGCGGCACCGCACAGCGGACATCCCCATCGCTAGTCCTCCATGCATGTCATTTGCTTTGTAGGACGCGTGCATGTGCATCGTCCGGCATGTGCACATGCATAGCCGTCGAACACTGCCGACCAGGTCCTCGTAAGTCCTTCCGCGCCGTCCTTGCATCTGGACCCAGACTGCCGTACAATCACTGCCCATCGCACAGTTGCAACCTGTGTCTATCACCCACTTGCACCCGTCAGCTCCAAACCAACGCACCCTTCCCCTTGACCCAGGCTTAGGGCCCTGATCTAACCCACCTTGATTGTAGGGTGCCGGCACCGTCCCCCGCATCATGGCCGCCCACTACCACTGTGGCAGCAACAACCACAGCAGCTCACTTGCAACACCATCATCACAATCACTGCCGGCCTACGCCGCAGCCGGTAGCACGCGGTCCCATTGGCGCAGCGGCCGGGACCTGGCTGCGACCGCCTCCTCCTCTTCGTTCTTCACCCGCCACACATCAGCCACCTCATCCACCACCTCCCCGGCCCTGGTGGTTCACGGTTGGGAGTTGGACCCAGCGGTTGTGGAGGCGGCCAGGAGCTGCATGGGCATGGACGAGATGGAGCGACAGGGGCAGCTGGTGGGTGGTGGGCAGCAGCTGGTGGGCACGGAATGGGACCACATTGCCCCACCTGGGGCTCTGCACAGCACAAATTATCGCAAAGCCACTCTGTAACCGCTTATATGCACAGCAGCATGACCCAAGCCAGCCCTCAACTAGGGAATCCCTCCCTGCTCCGGCAGGTGGTGCACGTGGGCGACGCGCTGCGGCCGTCGCAGCCCGACCCCCCTGGCGGCTTCAGCGGCATCATAGTGGACATGTTTGCAGGGGACCGCCTGCTGCCGCAGCTCACAAAGGTGAGTGTGCCAGCTGCCAGCCTAAACCAAATGCACAAATGCTCAGGTACAGCTGTACCCAAGGGTGCGCAACGACGGTTCTGTGCACCTGACGGACCCCTGACCTCCAACCCGCTTCACACGCAGCGCGCCACCTGGGAGGCCATCCGCGCGCGCCTGGCGCCCCAGCCCGCACATACCCCACCCCGCTCCCATGCCCACCAGCAACAGCAGCACCCCAGCAGCCTTAGCCACCACGGCCACGACCAACAGCACACGCAGCAGCATCACCACCAGTACGACAGCAACCCCAGTCGGCGACACCAGCACCAGCACCAGCACCAGCACCACCAGCAGCCGCTGGCGGTTCCCCGGCTGATGGCCAACCTGGGCGTGGCCCCTCCCGGGGTGCCGGGCATGCGCTGGCACCCCGAGGCCTACACCACCCTGCGGGCGTACGAGGCGCTGGAGGCGGCCTTCGACGGTAGGGGGTGCATGGGTCACCACGGTGCTCGTAGGCAGGAGGCGTGATACCGGTACGTGAAGCAGGTGGTCTCTTCGCTTCGCTGGTGCCAATTGTTGCAGTGTGGCTGGATACTCGGCTCATTGCATCCCAAACCCACCACCGACCCGCGACCCCATGTGCCGCTGCCCTAACCGTTCCCCCCTGCTTCCCCTCCGCCCTCCCCCAGGCGAGGTGTCCCTCATCACGGTGGGCCGCAACACGCTGGCGCTCACCGGCCCCCAGCCCCCAGCCGATCAGCTGCTGGCCGCCCTGCCGCCAGGCCTCAGGTACGCAGTGCAATTCAGTCTAACCCAACCGTGCCGTACGTAGTGCGTACGATGCCGACATCCTGCAGTGCAGCACTGCTCCACTCTTGCCACCTGGCGTTTTGCGTATAGTATGGCATGTGCATTTGCCTGCTGTTGGCACACTAGGCCTAAGCCGCCCTTTCTTGCCATGACACCTTGCATGATACCGTAACACACTATGGGATGGCTTGGGGATACCGTCGGTTGCACATTACTGACCCTTACACGTTTGCCTTCGACTTCAATGATGGCTCGTGTTCCCTGCTTTGCTGCCGGTTAACCCCTGCCCCAGGCGGCTGGCCCTGGAGGCTCCGTGGGCGCGGGACGTGTACCCCCTGCAGAACTGGAGCGTGGGGCTGTCCCTGTGGTGACCCTGGTACCGCTTTCGTTGGCGCGGCGGAAGCACCAAGCAAACGTGTGCAAGGAAATCTGGGGCCGAGCACATTGGCTGGTGTCAGCAGCGTCTGTCGGTCTTGAGGCCAGGTTCCGCACTAATAAGGGAAGGTGGGGCTGCGAAACATGTACACCCTGTAGAACCGGAGGGTGTGCTTGTCGTTATGATGGCAGGTGGAGGGTGGAGCGTGCAGATGGGCTGCGTACCACTGGCACCGTACGGAGTTACGGCAGGGCTATAGGGTGCTGTACAAAACGGCAGCACGGGTTTGTGGTTGGGCGTTATAAGCACTTCATACATACGGCAAGCATAGGGACAGCGGAGCGGCGGGTTAGCACTTAGCAGCACATAGGTTGCGGCGTCGTTGACCAGCAGCGGCATCGCTAATCACATGCAGTGGACTGCACCATTGGCTCGGAGCGCAATCACAACCGTGAACGTCGGTGACGCAGGTTCCACGTTCCAGTCCTTGTCGTTAGTGCAGTGCGGGCACAATGTCCTGTGCGAAGGATAGTTGGCGTCACATGCAGGGACTGATGCCGCTGCCTGCCGGTATTGAGGCCAGGCCCTTTGTTTGATGGGCCCGGAACTTGTGCCGGAAGGTGGTGTGGGCGCGGCGCATGCATTGCTGCGTTCTGGCGCAGAATTTGACATATAGGCCTGTCGTGTGGGTACTGGCTGGCTGTGCGTAGTGCGGTTGGGCGGTACCTCGTGCTCAAAAGCACCGGTAACAATGAAGCTCGAATGTGCGTGGCTACCAGTGGCTAGGGCAGGCTAGGGAGTAAGGCCATCTTCGTGGCATGTCGTGCTACATTCCAGGCCGGGAGTTCCCAGGCCGCTCGTACTAGCAACGGCTGTGCGAAAGTACCGTGTGTGCAATCCGTACGGAGGTCTTGGGGACGTTGCAACGGTTTGGCTGCAGGTACTACGGGAATGGCAGCCAGGGCCTGGGCGGGCCTGGGCGGGCGCGCACACAGCGTTGAAGAGCCGGCGGGTACTTCAAGTAGCTGTAGGTCTTGCGTAAGCGGCGCAGCATGTCCAGTTGTTCTATGCTTGGGTCTTCGCAGCAAAGCGCTGTGGGCCCTGGGGCTCGTCCGTTGCAACCTGTGCAAGCTTTGCGTGCCGTGCCGTGCCGATGCCTTGCCCGCTGCCGCCGCTGGCCTTAGACTTGGCTAACCCAAGTAGGACGCGGGTCACTGACGTGCCACAGCAAGCAACAGCACCGGTGCATACCGTCTGCCACACATGACGCAACCCTGCAGCCGTGCAAGACCTGGCAAGACACAGGTGCCCTGCCTGGCCCGCCTACAGTGTTCCACCCTCCACACCCCACCGGCAGGGCCCCAGGCGTCCACTGAAGCTAGAGCACGACCGCCGCCAGCACGCTGCCCTCCCAGGTGCCACCCCGTCCAGCCCCGCACGCTCTCCGCCCCCCCCCCTGTCCTCCTGCCCTCCAATGGTCCTTTGCTGCGTTCTTCTCGCGCCGCTTCTCCACGAAACCCCAGCGCCCAGGGCAGGCCCTCGCCCCTTGAGGCCCCTCCAAGTGCCCTCCCCCCAAGCCCGTCCATGTGATGTAACCCGCTCTCCATCCTGCCAGGTGCAACACTTTAAGCATGCCGGGTCGGCCGAGTAAGGACATGGTGTGGCGCGCGACGCCCGTTACCCGGCCTTCTTGTCCTCCCTACTAGCCAGCAACATCATTGTGCGCAAAGCAGGACGTAACAGCTGCAGTGCCTATGAGAGTTTAGCAGCAGAAGTCATCCCAGCGGCAACTCTGCAGTCGCTCCACTGGTCCCAACCCTCCCAAGAAGCATAACGTCGTTTGTACACTTCCTTTATTTAACAGCTCACACATTTTCAGGCGCCTGCAAGCGGGGCAGGCTGAGCTCCAACTCAATTCCAATTTGCGTGGCTTCGGAGCTCCCCTGGGCTGTCAGCGTGTGTACAGACTCCTCCAGCAGACTCCTGAGCAATAACATCAACACTTAATATCATTTTCATTGAATCGTGAAACATTCTCAAGGGCAACATTGACTGAGCAGTCGCTACTCCCTGCTAACAACAGCTGCCAGCACTCACGCGCAACTCAAGCAACCATGGGACACGGTTGGCGCCGTGTCACTGAGGCTGTACGCCAAAAAGTAGGAACGGACAGGGCCTTTAAGGCCACGTCAAACGCGCGGAACGAGGCCATGTTCAAGGAGGCGACTGAGTTCTGCACACATCTTCGCGTCTTAGAACGAGACCTTCGCAGCTTGCACAAAGAAGTAGAGAGTAAGCTTGACATATCTATGCCGGGAGGGCTGGTGTTACATGACTGTCGCCGCAACAATTCGTTCGCGTGCGAGCGCAGGCAACTTCAACAACCTGCGGGGTATCTTGCTGGCTCCACTGCCGAGAGCTTACGAGGAGGGGCAAAACGGAGCAGTCCCTTGCTCCGAGGAGGCGCGGCTCATCGGGCAGGGCGTGCAGGTCGATGGAATTTCCAAGGCCGCGCAAGACCTCAAAACACGCCTCGAGGAGGAGGTCATCAAGCCGTTGCGCGCATGGCTGATGGTATACAAGACAGTTAGCGTGAGTCGGTCCCTTCTTCCCGCTTTGGCGTGGTGACTCATACGCCGGTAGCGGTGCCCACACCCCTGTAGCGTTGCGTCCGCCGAAGCGCTTAACTCCTACCCACCGGTCTGAGGTTTATCGCGGCTAACTCACCATCCACGTATCCATCCATGCAGGAGCGCATGACAAAGCTGGAGGCGCTGCGCCTCGAGGTGGACTCCCGGAGGCGCACAGTTGACGCCCTGGGCTGTAGGTTGACCAACGCTGCAGGCAGTGTTCATAGCCCCAGGGGAAAGTTGCCGAGCACACGGCCGGCCCTGGCCATCAGCTGTAACTTAGCCCCCATGTAGCCCTTGCCCTAGCACATGCCCGCCTCAGACTGCCCTTCTTCCTGGACACCTGCTGGCCCAGGTGCAAAGGCTGCCGTCCTTGCAGGTGGTTCTCTACAACAAGGACCACGTGTTCATGCCGTGTCCTTGTTGCGCTGCAGACAAGCTGGAGCGCCTGCGCAACACGCAGCCCGCCCCGCAGGCGAAGGAGAAGCACGAGCAGGAGGTGGAGAAGGCGACCATGGTGCTGCAGCACAAGCACGAGAAGCTCAACCGTAAGTGCACGCCAATCAACCGATTCTGGTCTCCTATACGTTTGGGTTTCGGGCGAGACAACTGCCCCGCGCCGAGGTTCGCTACCTGATCAACGGGTGCCCCTGTTTGCCCAACAATGGGTGTCGATGATCTGCACCGTAGGCACGAGCTCGGCCTACTGCGAGATGGAGCAGCTGGTCTTCAACTCCCTCACCACGCTTATCAAGGACACCGGCGTGCTGCGCGACTACGCGGGCCTGTCCCTGCTGCTGGTGCAGGTGAGCTTGGGAGGAAAGCTGACCGCTGCCCTTCGGTGCCCGACGGGCATACGCTGGCCCGATGGAAAGCTGACATCCCCAGAAGCAACGCCAGAAACCCCATGGCCCCCTTGTGTCTCGCTACCCCGGGGGGGTGGGCTGTGTCCCCTCCTAAAGGCCTCAGTGTCTTGTTCGATGTGCACAGAGGGCTGCCCTGTCAGTTGGTTGAGCACTGGTCTTGCTCTCCCGCTCACAGGACTGCTACCAGCGCGCCCACACCACCTTCAACACGGCCACCCCGCTTGTGGAGTACACCTCGACCACCGATAACATGTTCACGCAGTCCCCCTACCGCGAGCACCTGCCCACCGCCCTGGAGAAGGTGAGCGGCTCGGGGTTGCAAGCGTTGAAATCTGTGCTGCTGGCATGGGGCGTTCATATGTATTTACGGCCACTTCATTAGCCAGCTGATTAATGAAGTAGCATGTTGCCATGAGCTGACGCATCGGCACGGGGTAAAAAGTTGCGGGATTGCCATGGCCAGCAACCATGCTGTGTGTTAATAGACGTGGAACAAGGCGACATGGCCACCCAAAGATGTAGCAGCGTGCCTCAGCCAATTGGCTGGCCCGTATGCACAGTTCAAAGCCCTGTCCATGTGGCACCAAAGAGCTGACCACCTATCCATTTTTGCCGCAGACCCAGTCGGAGCGCGCGCTCATGGTGCGCCAGGTGGCGGACCAGCCGCGAGCCGGCATGGGCAGCAGCAAGGACAACGCGTCGGACCGCGGCGCAGCGCTGTACGCCGTCGCTGGGGACGAGGGCTCTGACGGCGCCTACGTGATCGACCAGCAGCAGCCCGCGCCGCAAATCACGGGAGGGCGCTACCCCGAGCTGCCGGGGGCAAACCACCAGGGAGCCAACCCCTACCAGTCGGCCTACACTCAGAGCCCCGGCGGGCGGTACGCCACGACGCCGTGGCAGCCCAACGGGGTCTACTAGGCTTCGGCTGAGTAGGGCTTGCGGCTGGCCGAACTGGGGTAGGAGGGAGGGGCATGAGGGTTTGCGGCGCAAGGCGTGTCAGCAGGTTGCGCGGGTGTGGTGCATGGCGTCATCGGTCCGTGGTCACGTGAACAATGCAATATTCATGGATCAGTCTCGTTTTGGGCAGCACGCGTACGTGTTGTTTGTGAAAGGGAGGCTCTAGGCTCGGGAGGTAAGTAGCTGTTATGAGACTGTTTCCACATTAGGATTAGGTGGGTGTCCAGCACACTGGTGGTATGGTGACCGTAACTGTATTCGTGTCGCACTAGTGCCGCATCGACTTTGCCGCCCTGCATCTCAGGAACTGTGACCTCACTTCACTTTCGGCAACAGTGCACCCTGGTTGCACCGCTGTATGGACAGCGGTTTATGCAGGGCGACGTGGCTCCATGTACAGTTAAGCAATAACTTGCAAGGACTGGCTATGTTTACGGATGATGGTGCGTTAGGCAGCCCGCTGGTGCGTCGGTGCACCTGTTTACGGGTGAAGGTGTCTTAGGCAGCCCGCAGATGCGTCGATGCACCTGGGTGCTTCAGGTCAAAGGCACGCCGAAGGACTTGTTGCCGGTGTCATAACAGTAGGTAGGACAGGACTGCGTCACAATATGTGTAGAGGTGCCGGGAAGTTTGTTGCACCAACCGGGGGGTCAACAATGAGTCAACCTGGTCAGTACTCACTGGTGATGGGTGTGTAAGTTGTTCTTGCAGTATCGTCCGCTGAAATCCATTCACTACTTCGGACTGAAGGCAAACGAGTAAGCAAGCAGCAGTGCTTGTCACTCTCTGCTTGAAAGACTCATCGAGCTAGAAGCCAGGGCAGAGACAGCAGAGTCTTCCCCTGGCCACAGCCAGCTGTTGGTGCAGACTTCAACGATACCGTACAGCGACATGATGGCTTGGCTTCATGATGCGTTGAAGTTCTTAGCAGGCTGTAGCAGGTCATGGAAACTCTTACAACGCAATGCCGTAGCGGTCCTTTTTTGCCAGCTCACAGGGAGAGCGTGTCACATAAACATGCATAAACAGGCCCAGCAGGCCACAGTTAACGTTGCAGTGGTAGCTTGAGGTGTACGATAGCCGTCTTCGAAGGGGCACTGAAGTTGAATGGCAAGCCTGAGTCACATGTTGCAGGCAAGCACAGCAGCAGCTGGATTGCACGAACAATATACACGCTAATGCGCCTAAACTAAAAAATACCAGTGCCCCACCTCCGAAACGAATTTCCGGCCTTTGGCTCAAGCTGGTATGGCACGTAAACATTGCGCCGCCCATTGTCAGCGTACCAGTAAGAATCAATCCGAAAGTCAGTTCCGCCCTGTCCCGCAGTGCTTTTGCTCTACAGTGACGCTGCCGTTCATTAACGCAGCCCGCTACCCGCATTTAGATAGCCAACCCACTCGCCAGCAACAACCCCTATTGATCATACCCAGCGCCACAGGCGTGCGGATGGCGGCCCTACACCACCGCACCAGCTGCTTCAAACCGCAGCCCCAACGCCCAGCCCCCGCCTTCCCCCGGCCGACGCCAACCTCTCCGGCACAAGGGCTTCACTCGGTTTTATTGCTTTTCACGCATACCCACCCTCCGGGACTGCGGCTACTGTCCGGCGAACAGTGGCTGCTGCCTCAGCCAGCATCGAAAAGGACGGCGGATCGACCTCGCGGGTCTCCGAGACAGATGCTGACTCCGAGCTTGAACGACGCCCGCTCTCATAGGTCCCAGGTGCGGATTCCAGCGCCCCCGTCCCGCTACCTCCGCCACTACTGCTCCGGCTCCCTCTTCCCTCTTCATACGTGCCAGTCGTGGCTCTGGCGCCTTTGCTACTGCTACCGGGCCGGCTCCGCATTCCCCTTTCTTCCCTGGGGCTCCCCTGAGCCGCGGCCCACAGCTGAGCCGAAGCAGACCTTGCCCCCGGCGCGCTGCCTGGCTGCAACGACTGCCCGCTCTGCACCTGCGCCTGCCCCCTCCGCTGCAACGCCGCGCTCGAGTGCACCAGCGGTACGTCCGACACATCCACCTCCATGACTGGCATAACTGCAGAGCTGTGCACAGCTGTGCCTCCAGTCGCCCGAGGCCCAGGCAGTGTGGCCGGCTGCTCCAACGCCTCCACCCTCGCATGAATCTCAAGGGAAGTGCGTTGGGCGGACGTCGCACGTGCCTGATGCACGAGGGGTTCGAGCGACGGGCCCCTGTTCATGGTGCCTGGGTCGTTGATCCGTAGGTCTGCTTCACGCCTTCGCGTCGGCGTGGCCTGCTGTGTTGAGGCATCTGCGCCAACAGCCCTCACCTGCGCGTAGCAGCAGTACACAAGGTACATATCCCCTTCGCCCGAACAAGCAAGGCGTCGGACACCATGCAGCAGCTAACATGGACTACCTGCCAGGCATGCCCTGCGACTGTCAGCCAAAAACCCAAGGAACCGAAGAGGCCGCAAATGTTCGCCTTCCATGCAGCAATCCTTATAGGATCAACTTTTCGCACACGTACGCGTGCAGGCCTGCTAGGCCCCTGGGCACGGGGCGAACACCTGCGCAGCACGTTGAGGTCCAGTACCACAGCCTACCTGCAGGTCGTTCAGGTGGCTGCGCACGCGCCTCTCCACATCCAGCTGCTGACCCAGCTCCTCCACCTGGCCGTGCAGCCTCGACACACCAGCAGCGGCCTGCGCGTAGGGTGCATCATTGCATATGAATTACGGTAGCAATGTCGTTAGCTGGTCACCTCTTTCCGTATGCGCTTTCAGTATGTAAACAAAGACAGGAGCGAGCACCAGGTCTAGCCACCACGGACGGCGATAAGAGCGGCATGAAAAAAAAGGCGAAACCAGATCTGCAGAGTACCGGTACTCCTGTGCTTACCTTCGGGCTGGGCTTGGCCTGCAGGGCCAGGTCATCGTTCTCGGCGTGCAGCTGCCGCATCCGCCGCTGCAGCTGTGCGATACGACCCAGGAACAGCGCCCGCACCTCTGACTCGGGAACGCCATCCCCGTGGCCGCCAACACCCCCGCTGCCACCCCAACCGCCGCCCTGGCCCTGATTGTGGTTTCTGTTACTTTGCCGCTCTGCGGCGACCACACCGCCGCCACCCTTCCCGCCTGCCTTAGGTATATGCTGCTGCTGCTGCTGCACTTGCTCTAGTTGCTGATGCGGGTGCTGGCCAAGGTGAGTTGCCGGGTGGTGCGTCGCCCCTCGCGCGCCCTGGGGTACAGGGATTGGAGTATCCGCAGCGCTACTGGATTTTACGGGCGGACCTGAGCCCGACCGGGGTTCCACAACCGCCAGGCCGCCCTGCCTTGATGCACCCATGCCCGGGGGTCGAGCTCGCGCTACGGTTGCGGGCGTCTGCTGCTCAGGCGCTAGTGCTGCTGCGGCCGCCGCCGCTGGGCCTGCTATCTTGCCGCCACCCTGCTGCTGCTGCTCCTGTGCAGCAATCTGCTGGTGGTGAGCAATCTGCTGGTGGAGGGTGCGCGCCTGCTGCTCCAGGACAGCCTTGTCCCGCAGGAGTTCAGCCATGTGGAAGGACATGGCCTGTGAGGGCAGGAGGTAGGCAATGAATTGTCTATACGGTACCAACCTTGTTATGGACACACTGACTAATGAATCTATCTAATTGCACTGTACCAGCGGAGTTGCTCAATGGCGGAAGCTTCTGGTGAGCGGGTCAGCGCGTGGTCAGCAGGGCACGAATAGGCACACGCGGCCACCTCGAGCAGCATAAGAGTGCCAGTTTGTGCCGTCACTAGGCATGGTGAAGCGGGGTGCGGAACCTGGGCAAATGTGCCCGCCTTACCTGTAGCTGCTCCTGCAGGTACTGCCTATGCGGACTGTCGGCGCCGCCGCCGCTTGCGCTCCCAGCCGTTGCCATCTGGGCGAGTTCCAGTTCTACCTGTGGATGCCGCCAGGGACAAGGGGGGTCGTAAGTTATGTTGGGGCTGGCGGCTGTCAGACCAAAGAACCAGAAGCCGTCCGGCGCATGTGCACCGCAGCAAACATCGCAGCAGCTTGGTGCCGTGCAGAGGTGCACGCGTACCGGTGGCACGCAGCGGTGGCACAGGCCCCGACCAACAACTATGGTACTGCTTGTGATCTTACTTTGTCATCGCTTACATTGCCCCTCCTCCCCACCCACCTGCAGTTCCCGCTTGTCCAGCGTGAGCAGGTCCACGTGATCCTGCAGCAGCGACAGCTGCGCCGCCAGGTCTGCCGCCCTGTCGTACATTTCGCCCGCCCCGGCCGCCGCACGCCTCAGCGCCGCGTTCTCCGCCTCCAGTGCTGCCAGGCGGCCCTCCAAGTCAGACAGCCGGCCGCGGAGGCCCGAGGCGCCGTCCGCAACAGCGGACTGCAGGGCACAGGGGAAGGGTGAGGGAAAACGGCTGTCTTGAGTTTACGGGGGTGCAAGAGTGCACGCAGCCGCCCGCGGAGGCCCAAGGCGTCCGCGACTGCGCGGCTGTCACGCGTTCACGGTATGGGCAGCGAAACAGTGCAAATGGAGGGAATCAGGCATGCGACCGCAGAGGCCCGAGGCGCTGCTCGCGACGGCCAACCGCAGGGCACAGCGGGAAGGGGTAAACGGTCGCGTGCTGGGTTTTCAAGGGTGTTCCTGTCTGTACGCCGAAGGAGTAAGCCGTACAGTGTACAAATCAGGGAGTATTTCCTGCTGAAGTGGAGCAAGCAGCCGTGGGTGAGCTTGTGCAGGCATGCAGATGAGGGAACGAAGGGCCGTTCCCCACTTCCCCCGGCCTAGCGAGTCACGGTAAGTGCGCGAACAGCGCTTGCACGCAGAGCGACCCAACATGCCTTGATGGCCTCATAACTCACGCGCACGTCCCCTCGACGCACCTGCATGGTGTGTGTGCGCCCCACCAGGCTGTCCACCTCTTCATGCACCGTGGCCAGCTGCCGCTGCAGGTCTTCGCACCGCGCAGCAAGAGCCGCACGCTCCTCCATTTGCTGGCCGCCATGCAACACGCCTGCCTGTTGCCCCTGGCCCTGGCCGAGGCCAATCATGCTGCTGCTGCTGACCCCGGCACTGATCCCTGGTGCCGCCGACGCATGGCCCGGGAAGCTGCCTAAACCACCGCCTTGGCCGTAAACCACGGCTCCCCCGCCGGCGAACCGCCGCTGCAGCTCCTGGGTCCTCGCCTGCATGGCATGCACCAAGGAGCAGTGCTCAACATGTACCCGTACAAGCATGCGTGCGGCAACTCCTCTTTATGCAAACCAGTGGGCACTTGGAAAGCAGGCAAACCTAACAAAGCAGGCAGGCCCGCATGCACCCAGCAGCCGCCCCTCCCATGCGCAATACTGTAACCTAGCCGTTAGGATCGGTTCTAACATGAGAAAATCCCCATACCAACCCTGACAACACCCCACCTGCAGCTGCTCCTCCAGCTCCAGGCACCTGTCCAGCAGCGCCTCACGGTCCTCCTCAAGCTGGGCCAGCAGCCCGGCGGCGACGCCGGGGGCCAGGACACCCACAGCACCAGCGCCAGCCGCTGTGCTGGGCCCTCCGCCAAGCCTGCCACTCTCCTCCAGCTGGGCCGGCAGCAGTACAGCGGAGCCAGGGGCCAGGACACCCCCAGCAGCACCTGCACCAGTGCTAGCTGTGGTCTTATACCCTTGGCCTGTAGCGCCGGTGGCCAAGACACCCCCAGCGGTACCTGCACCAAGGCCAGCAGGAGCGCTAGGGCCTCCGTCACGCCGGCCGCCCTCCTCCAGCTGGGCCAACAGCTGGGTAGCGGCACCAGGGATCGGGACATCCCCACCGCACCCGCCAGCAGCGGCACCTGCACCCGCGCCAGCCACCACACTAGGCCCACTACCAAGCCGATCGCCCTCCTCCAGCTGCGCCATCACGGCAACGGCGCCCAGCGGAGGGGCAGCGGCGCCGGGGGCCGTGGCGCCACCAGCACCAGCAGCGGCAACTGCACCAGCAGCCGTGCCAGCTATGGAATCAGGCTCTCCGATTAGCGCCCGCTGCGCACCAGACGCAACAGCACCGTCCCCGCAAACAGGAGACCCGAATCCGCCTTCCTCGCCACCCGTACCCAGCGCGCTACTGCCTGCGGTGCCAGGGCCTGCAGCTTCACCCATCAGGGGCTCCAGCACCCTAGCCGGTGGTAAGGGCGTACCCCCTGCTGCCCCTTCTGCCATGCCGACCAGCCCCTGCCCTGGCAGGGCGGTCCGCACACGGCCCTTGTCAGTGCTGGACAGCACTGGCAGCTCGTGCACATCGCCCTCATGTGGGCTGCCAGCACCACCAACTCCTGCAGCTGCCGGTTGAGAGCCCTGCTCCGCTGCTGTCCCACCCGATGCCAGCCGTCCTAATCCCACATCCCCTCCCATGCTCCTGGAAGTATTTAGAGGCTGGTGCTGCTGCTGTGCATGTCCTTCTCGGTCCTTCTTCGCTACCCGCCTCTGTGCAAACGCATCACGCAGCTCCCCCAGCCTCTCGCCTAAGGCGCTTGCAGCATCGGAAGACCCCAGTCTCTCACTGCCCTCTCGTCCCACATCGCCATCCCCATCCCACGTCCCCTGCCTTTCCCCTGCAGGCACCTGTCCACGTCGCCCCTTCCCACCGTGCAGCCCCGAGCCGCTGGAACGTGCTCCAGCCCCCGTACTGCGTACAGACGTAGCCAACGACGCGTCTTCTTCGCTAGACAGACTGCCTGCACTGACCTGCCTTTCGACGCCCCTGCTGCCGGCTGCTTTATGCAGCTCTGCGGCCTGGCCCTCCCCCACGCCCTCCAGTCCTCCACCGCCGCCAAAGCCTGCCTCGCCCTCTGGCCCTGCCCCTGCAAGCAGCTGCTGCTCCAGCGCCAGCAGTTGCGCCTTGAGGTCCCTGATGGCGCTGGTCTGGGCGTCCACGCTGCGCAGGGAGGCCGGTGGTCCCGCAGGTGCAGGTGCAGGTGCAGGTGCAGCCGGAGGGCCTGATGTGGCCAGCGCGTCAAAAGCTGAGTGTCCCTCCACACCCGTAGGAGCAGAGCCTGCAATGACAGCGGCATTGTGAGCGCATGATGTCTGTGGGTTAAGAAACAGCCGTCCGCAAGGAGCGGGGTTTCACAAGGATATCTGTCGCTGTGCCGCCCTGAGCTGGCTTTGAACGTAGGGCGCTTCTTCATAGGGCGGCGTGCTAGCCATGCCGAGCAGGCCAGCGGCGCGATGTCCGACAGGAGATGTGGGACAAATGCACACAGCAGCTGCTTGTGGCCCCAACACGTCACATAAATGTATCCCTTACCAGCTCCACTGGCAGCTCGCAGGCCGGAGCTTTCCGTTCGCCGGGGCCCTGCGGCCATGTTCTGTGGCCTGGCCTCTGTACAAGCCTCGTCCAGCTCCAAGTCCCGTTCCGCACGTGCGCCTTGTCGGCCACGCTCCGTTCCCGTCCTTTCATACTCCCGGCCCCTGCCTTTCTCCACTGCTCTTGAACGCGTCGCACAGTCTACTGCTACCTGCTCACTTTCCTCCTCGCTCGTCGCTACCTGTTCGCTTTTATCACTGCTATCCCCTTCCCTCGCAGTACCCGCTGAACCCCTGGCGGCCCCCTGCCGCCGATTGTCCCTCCGCGCGCCCATCGCCTGCACAGGGCAACGATCCAGGCAGGGACGGCTTGACAATGCATGGGCAGTGTGAGGCATTGCTTCGGTTTAAGGCAAGGAAATCGTTGTAACCGGGTTGGCAATGCACCTGTGGTGAGGGGTTGGTTAATATTTTGATGTGTACCTCATGCGATTCCAGCGCGCCCGTCCACCCCCCGCCCGCCCCTTCCCCGCACTCACTTAGGACATGCGACACACCTGCGCCAGGCGACCCATGTTCGCCCCTACCCGAGCACCGCGCTCATCCGAGTCCTCCCCTGACTCTACACCGCTGCGCGGAGGACGGCGCCCCCTGGAGGCCTGAGGACAACCAAGCGCGGCATCAAGGGTGATCATGGATGAGAAACGGGTGGCACTTGATAGCCCCATCAAACATGAGAATACAGATGCGCACTAGCAACCGTACAAACACAAGCGGCACAACTGCACGTGTGCGTTTGCTACCATTGCAGCAAGCCGTTGCATGCGCACCTACATCGAGGCCCGCACAACAACGCCCGTTTAGCTTGGCCTCCAATGCGGGTACATGCGGGCTCACGGCTCAGTTTGACAGGAAAGCAAGCGCCCATGCCCGTCGCCGTCAACCGCACGCCCTACCTTGGACGCGCTCCGCCGTGATCCATTCCCCGCATAGTCCTCCAATCCCACTCCACGGCTGCCGCGCCCTCTAGCTGCCGAATGCACCACCGACGATAGCAGCTCCGACCCGTCGCTGCTTGTGACCCCCCTGCGCCCGCGGCCACGCCCATGGCCCCGGCTGCCAGCCTCTCCACGACCCCTCACCACCCCCTCCCTCCCGCCTCCCAACGTGCCCTTCCCCGGCGACTGCGACGCACGCTGCTCGGCCATCCGCACCCTCCGCTGGGCGCTCTGCTGCTTCTGCAGCCTCGTAGCTGGGCTAGCACTCCGGCTGCTGCTGGCGCTGCCGCCACCCAGCCCCACCACATCTCCCACGCGCCGCGGCGGACTCGAGTCCCTGCTCCCGCCGCTGCTGTCACTCGGCCCGACTGCCTGCATCAAGCTCGCCGCGGTGGCACCCCTGAACCTGCCAGGCCCTGCCCGTCCACCTCCCCCCGCCCCAGCTGCGCCGCTCCTGGCCGACCCCTCCTGCAGCCGCCTCAGCTGCGCCTCGGCGTTGTCATCCGGGCCGCCCTGCCCCGCACCATCCATCCCCGCCAGCCACCGCAGCAGCCTCCGGAGCCGCCGCATGTGGGTCTGCGACTCCAGCAGCTCCGGGCGCTCCTGGTGCAGCTCCTGCAGCGAGCGGATCAGCCTCGCCCTCTGCCCCGGGGCCAGCCGCCTCCGCACGATCTTGTCCGGGCTGTCCGAGTCAGAGCTTGAGTCCGAACTACCCGGGCCCTCTGAGTCACCACTGCCGCCACCGTACCCGCTGGCGCTGACCGCCTCGGAGATGCTGGCCAGACGCGCACGCCCCTGCAGCCCCCTGCCGCCACGGCGGTCGCCCGGGAGCGCGGGTGGCATGGCGGTGGTGGTCGTGGCCGTTGCAGTGCTGGTGGTGGTGGAGGCGCTACCCACGCGTCCCCTCCGCACGCGCCCGGCTCCGTCGGCAGACACAGCGGACAGCAGCTCCGACAGCACGGCACCGCTGCCCTCATCGTAACCGCTGCTGGCGCTCCCATCTGCATCATCTTCACCCCCGGCGTCACCAACCGGGGCCCTGTTGCCCCGAGTAGCCTGGTGTACACCGGAAGACAGCCCCAGGTCCTTGCGGATCAAGCGCATCTCGTGCTCCTCCCTCTGCCGCCGCTCTTCCGCCTTCCGTTCCTGCCGCCGCCGCTCCTGTGTGTTAAAGGGCGGCTCGTCCGCCTGGGAGCCCTTGAGGATCTGCTGCCCGAGCTGCAGCCGCTCCAGCGTGGCCTGGGCCCTCTGCACGCGGCTCGCCAGGTCACGCGGGATGCCCGAAGCACCACCGCCGGCTACCCCGTCGCGACCGCCAGGGCGGCTTTCGCTGCGGCTCTGCTGCGCGAGGAGCTGCAGCAGGGACGGCCGGCTGCGTCCCCTGGCCCCGGATAGCTCGGACTCAACCGCAAAGTCGCGGAGGGAGAGCCCCAGGTCCGACGCTTGGCCGAGGCTAACGGGAGCACGGCTGCCCCTCCTGCTCTCCTCGTCGCTGCTTCCCGTGCTGCTGGCAGTCGTATCGCTGCCGCTGGAACCGCCCGCAGTAGTGCGGTCGTATGTGGTGGCGGTTTGGGCCGGCACTGATCTCCATGTGTTCACAGTGTCGCTGCGCACCAGTTGCCGCCTGGGCTGCAGCGTGTGGCACTGCGGAGAAGGCCTGTCCGGCCGCCGTGTGGGGGTGTGCTGGGGATTGAGCTCCACGCCCTCTAGCCACGCCCCTACGCTGTGGCTGGTGGTGGATGTGGTGGCACTTGGGTCCGCCGCCCTACCGGGGCTGAGGGCAGGGCCCCTGCCCGGGGACGCCCTGTGCGGGGTGGCCCCCTCCTTGTCCCGGGCCGCTGCGGCCGCGGCCAGCCTTGTGAGGACGTTTGCAACGCGCTCTGACCGCCCTGCTGCTGCCGGCTGAGGGCGGGCGGAGGGCACTGCGCTGGTGGTTGCAGTGGGCGCCCGGGAGGCGGTCAGGCTGGTGGTGGTTGACGGGGCGTTGCTGGTGGGCGCCCACGCGCTGACGTCCGTGGCCATGCTGCTGTGGCGTCTGTTGCGCGTGCTGGGACTGGGGCGCCGCTGCCGCTGCGTGCTGTGTTGGCGTAGCTTTCCACCAAAGGAAGATATGTATAAGGGTGCTTCAAGGATGGACGGTTCGCCGTGGAAGCTGCTGCTGCTGCTGCTGCTTGTTTCGCTGGGGCTGTTGTAGGAGCTGTCGCTGCCACGGCCGTCGCCATCGTACTCGCTGGTCAGGCGGGTATCAGCCCTGCTGGATGCCGCATCACGGGAGCGACGGAGGATGGCCTTCATGGCGTCTACCGCGGGGGAGGCGGAGGCCCCCCGTGGCCGTGCACCAAGCTTGGTGGGAGACCGAGACCTGGGGGTGCGGCTGCGGCTCCTGTGGCCTCGGGAAGCAGACACAGCGTAAATGGATGGCGTGGCGGCTCCGGAGTACATCGACGGGGTGTTGGAGCCCCGGGACCTGACCTGGTTGCTGGGTGTACGGAAGCCGTCAGACGGTGCGGCCGAGGTGTAGTCTGTGAGGGTGGGGGCCCAGTGCTGGCGCCGCCTGCCGTGTGCGTGCTGGCGATGATGCTGTGGTGAGTCGTCGCTGCTGTTAGTGGAGCTTGAGACACCATCGGCTGTCATGGAGACGGGTGCGATGATGGATGCCAAGGATGGGGATCTGTGTCCGGCGTGGGCACGGCTGGGGGTCGCTCGGTGAGGGGACTGGTGGCGGCTGTGGCCTGGCGGTGTGGGTTCGTTTCTGTCCCGTGTGCCACTTTGAGGGGAAAGGTGCTGAACGGCGTAGCCGTGCTTGGCCAGACGGCGCTCCAGCAGAAGCTGTCCGGCAGCTGTCGCAGGCAGCCTTGGAGCGCTTTCTGCGTCTGTAGTGGCTGTGGAACTTCGCGAGCCAGGCCCGGGGATGGTGAGCAGGACGGCAGCGAGCTCTGATGCATCGCCAAGCTGGCGCGACTCCATCGCCGACATCATGCGGTGCATGGCTTCCACCGCCGTGCCTGCTGCACCAGACCGCTTGGTGCGGTCCAACTCGCTGCGCAACATGCCATGACGGTTTTGCACATGGCCTAGCAATGCTGCAGACGCGATATCATATACTGTTGGTGAAGACATTTTTATTGGCAGGTAAGGGCCTTCCTCCGTGTAGCTGGGCTCCTTAACGCTGTCATAGTTGGTCAAACTGGTTGAGCCATACCGACGACTGGCACAGCGCTGAACTCCAACCTAGTGTATTGTGCCAAACGTGGTGTCTCATATGCGCTTAACAGGCCGGCCGCTGGCGTAGTACATGTCTCGCGCAGTGCGCGCTGTGTCCCTGGCAATCGACACTGACTGCAACTGCACTGCTGCTCAATTGTATGTATAAGAGGTTGTGTATGTCTACATGATCCACTACATTATGGCGCGACAACCTGGCAGACTTGAGCGGTTACTAGGGTAGGCACCTGCAGTACCAGAACTGCAAGCTGCGGCCACACACAGAGGAGCATGCATGCACAAACAGACGATAGCAGGAAGATAGTATGAAAATCCTCAGTAGGCTTGGCCGGGTGCTTTGGCCAAGCAGCCTGCAGAGCACGAGAGCATGTGTGCAAGTCCTTGGCGCTTGCGCAGAGCTTGTGGAGTTCTGGGCGATGCAAGTTCATGTTCAGAGAACCTCCGCCATCTGCAATCAAGTGTTGAATTTTATGCAGCGCAGCATCTAGGTCTTGCCTTTGGGCTGGGCTTGCTTGGCTGCCTTCAGCTCCCAACATGTGAGCAGCTGGTGCCACGTTCCATGTCCAACAGCAGGGCGTGGCACTAAGGCCAAGGAACACCGCCTGGACATGATTTGTCATGTAAAGCACCAGTTCCTCCACTTACTGCGTTTATCCACGGCAACATGTGCGCGCACCGATGCCAGAGCCTGCGCCGTGCTGCGCCGAGGCACGTGCCATGCTGCCCAGCTGATGACGACATTAGCGGGACGGCAGTGCTACGAACCACATACTCTTTTTTTACAGATATTGCTTCACGTCCCTGCACAGGGACACGCTATTACCGCCACGACGCGACCTGTGACTGCTATCGGAAACTCCTTCGGCCACTCAGAGCCCGCATTTGCGTGCCCGAGGCAACCATAACAACTTCATGAGGATACTGTGAAGTGGGTTTTCCTCAGAGGGCAGAGACGATGGAGCCTAAGAGTTGGCCATTTACATCGACGACGGGCCGAACGTTTGGCTCGCCGTTTTCGGGATACCGTGGTGATTATTCAGTATACCCTGACGAAACATGGAAGCAAGGCTTGCGCAAATACCCGTATCGTTACCAGCCTTCGCCAAGCAACGCTTCGCTAAGCCGACGACGGCATCGGAGCGCTTCTCCGAGGCGTTCTGCAGTGGCGCAACGCAAAGCGCTTCGAGACATGCTTGCAAAGGTGTGAGCGAGGCAGCAACGGCGAATGCTTGTGCGCTTGGCAACACCCTTCCACCTGTTACACTACCCGTGCAACTTGCGCAACCCCCACTACGTCGGCACCATCAGCCCAGCACCCTCACCAGCCCTCAAGCACACCTCCCGGTGCTCAGGCAGGCAGTAACATCCAGTGGGACACTCTCCAGTATCGTCACTACAGCTCGCCATGCCATTCCGCACCCTTGAAACGCCCAGCCTGAACAACCACGAGGCGGGCCCCGTCCCCAGCACAACGTTCCTTTCGCCTTGCGGCCAGCCCATGTCCCAGCACCCACACTCACACTGTGCACACCACCCTGCCGTCTCTTTGCCCCACCAACATACAGAAAATACAACGACCATCACATATCCTCTGCCCCGCCCGCTAGGCTGACGCCGCCCAGGCGGACCTGCGCACCCTGGCCCGCCGCGTGGCCCGCTGGTCCCGCGACGCCGCCTCCCTGGCCTCGGAGGTGGACGACCGGGCGCTGCTGCTGGAGCTGGGCAGGCAGGCGCAGCGGCTGGCGGAGCTGGAGGAGCACGCAAGGACGCAGCCCATGTCGAGGTGCGTGTATTACCAGTTTGTAGGCCTGGGTGTGGGTTGTTGGAGCTGGGCGGGCCGGCGCAGCGGTTGGGCGACCTGACAGGTGACCAGGGGGCAGCAGCGCGTGTCCGGGTGTGCAGCTTTCGTAGGTGTGCCGGATAGGGGGATAGGCCGCTCAGGCTCGTACGGTGAAGGAAAGGCAGTAAGTGTCCAGGGCGAGTGGAAGTATGGGAGGCGGCCAAGCCTTGCTTGGGTAGGTAAGGGGACTAGCGCAGGGCGGCGAGGGCGAGGCACACGCCTGGACGGAGTTCGTCTACGGGTGCTGGCGGGAGGCGGGCGGGCAAGGGGATGGGAGGAGATTGCGCTCCTGTGGTGATTTTGTGGTGCGTGGCACTGAGCACCATGCTCGTTAACGAGGAGCCACGAACATCTCACAGCTCCAAACCTGGGCTTGCGTAATTCCTTGGGATCGCGGGATAGCAGGGAAGCAGGCGGTGTGGGTGAATGTTCCATGTCTTTGAATGTGATGCATTATGTTGCTGTTGCAATTAGCGCAGCAGTCTGGGCCGCGAAAACGTTCTGCAGACACTTGGACTACGGCAAACGTTGCACAAAGCACAAAGATCACTGCCTCATCCCCTCACTGCTCGCAGCCTGGGCCGCGAGAACGCCATGCTGCGGGACGAGCTGCGCAACCTGGTGCGCATCTGCCGCCTGCTGCTGGACCCTGCGGAAGACGGGGAGGACGGGCAGGAGCCGCAGACGCAGCGTGGGTTGCAACAACAGCAGCAGCAGGAGCAACAGCCGCAGCAGGTCCCGGCCTCCGCGCGCCAGGGCGTACACTGGCGGTCCCTTGGCGCCCGCGAGGGGCAGAACCTGGGGCAGCAGCAGCAGCAACAGTACCACCACCCTCGCATCCTACCGCACCACCTGCCCCCAAACCGTGGCCAGGCCGCTGCAAAACGCCACGACTACGGCTCTCCGCAGCGCCAGCGCGGCAGCACAGGGCCTTTCGTCAGCACGTTTCTTCCTGAACGGGGCGCGGCCGGGGGCGGACGGACAAGTGGGTTCGGTGAGGGCCCGGCGGTTGGAACGGTTGGGCTGGTTGGCGCTGCGGGTGCCCTGGCGGGTGCCGGTGCGCCGTACCAGGGCGACAGCCCAGAAGCGCTGACTGCAGCACAATTCCAGCTGCAGAACGATCCCAGCTTCAGCAACTTGGCCCTGGCTACGCAAGGAGGTGCGGCGCCCACTGGGCCTTCCGCTCCAACTGCGGCGGCAGCATATAGTTCGTACGGCAGAGGGCTGTACGGCACGGGCCTGTACGACAGTGGTTATGATGCCTTAGTAGAGGCAAGACAGGTCGCAGACATTCTGCGTGACCTGGCCGCGGCAGAGGCTGAGGCGGCGAAGGCGATGGAGGAGGCGGCTGCCGCGGAGGCAGAGGCGGAGGCGGAGGTGGCGGTGGCCGAGGCGGCGGCGGCGGTGGAGGCAAGGGCGATGCAGCTGCTGAGCACTTGGCCTCAGAGGTCGTTGGAGGCGGAGTTTGGGGAGTACACGCTGAACCCACGTGGGGGTGGCGGGGACATGGCTGGGGAGGTCTCCGGCAGCATCAGGGGAGGGCGTGTGGGCGCTGCTGATGGGGGCGGCGTCCTGCCGGCGGGCGGAGTGCCGGCGGGAAGGGCGACGGACCAAGGCCAGGGAAGGGCGACGGACCAAGGCCAGGGAAGGGCGACGGACCAAGGCCAGGGCCAGGGCCAGGGGGAGATGGAGGCAGTGCAGGCGCAGGAGGAGGACGCGGGGGTGGACGTAGAGGGGGCCTCCACGGAGGATGAGGCCGTCAGCCCTACTGGGCTGCATGGGATGCAACAACAGCAGCAGCACGAGCAGCAGCAGCAGCAGCACAAGGAGGAAGGGGCGACCGTGGGCGAGGGAGTCGAGGCTGCGGTGATGGGCAGTGCAAAGGGCGACGACAGCTTTGGCGGGTTTGTTGTCGCTGGGGAGGGTTATAAGGGTGGGCCAGAAGGAGCTGCAGGGGTGGTTACGGGCACGCCCGTGGGCACCCCTGTCAAAGGCGTGGAGAGTGCGCTCTCGCCCTCGCCCCCAACGCCCGTGTACCAGGGAGTCTCCCTCGGCCCTGCCGCCTCCTCTGACCCGACCAGAACGCCCCACTACCATGCGTACCCGCACCGCCCGGCCGCTCAGCACCAACAGCAGCAGGCGCAGGACTCTACTACGACACCGGCGGATCGCGATGCGACCACTGGCAAGGCCGTACAGTACGGTAGCCAGCCGTCCGTTTCGGACAGCACCCTGCCGTTCGCCGCTTATGGGACGGCGGCCGGCTACCCGACCGCAGGTGGTGGCGGAGGGGGCGTCGTGGCCTCCAGGATCTCGCCGCCTCCAGCGGCGCCCCGCACCCCGCAGCAGCTGCACCAAACGCAAGGTGTGGAGTCAGCTGAAGGTCCTTCAAGTTCCAGCGCTGGGGCAGTTGCTCCAACCAGTGCTAGCGTTGCGTCTGGCAGCGTGAGCGGCCCTTCCGCTGCGGCCATCTCGCCAATACCCTACACTGTCATGGGCTACCCGGCCGCGGCGCCTGTACCACGAGAGCCGGCTGTTGCTGTTGCTGGTGCCGGTGCTGCTGCTACTCCTGCTGCTGCGGCGGCGGCTGGTGCTCCCGGCGGCGCTGCAGGCTTGGGCGCCCCTGCGTCGAGCGCAGCTGCGCTGGACTTGCTGCTGCTGCAGGAAGTGGAGGTGGGTTGAGGAGTGTTTCAAGGGTACTTTGGTTGCTCTCTCTCCCCCTGCAGCAACGTAGGTACTGCTTTCCTGCCTGCGGCCCTGTTGGCTCTCAACTAGTGTACTGTCTCTCGTCCACCTGCCAGCGTAATCGGTAGCAGTGCGGTGTAGAACAACAGCAATCGCGCGCATGCGAGTGCACTAACGCGCGCCATGCCCTCTTTCCCAACGCACAGAAGCTCAAGCGCGTCAACCAGGCGCTGGCCTCCACCCTGCGCACCTACGCCTCCGCCACAGACAGACTGGGCGTGGCAGCCGCAGCATCAGGCGGCGGCGCCAGCGCCCCCAGCAGCCCCCCAAACCCCACAACCACCACCACACACCGAGGAGGAGCAGCAGCTGAGGCGGGTGACACCATGGCCCCGCGCAGCAACACTCCGGTCACTCACGGAGCGACCCCAGGCGTCACCTCACTGTCTGCTACCTTCGGGGCGCTTGACCTTCCCTCGTCGTACAGAACGACGGGCTCGGCGTACAGCACGGCGGCTGGTGGCAGCACGGCAGCGGTGGAGGCAGGAGGGGCCGCGGGTGCGGGGGCGACTGCCTACCCAGCCGTTCCTGAGGCGGTCACAGACGTGTGGGCTAGCACACGTGTCGCTGACGAGCCGACGCGTGCCGGCGGAGTAGCAGCACAGTGGGACAGCAACAACAGAGGCGGCGGCGGCGGCCTCACATACGGCAGCCGGACAGCTGGGTACGGCATTTCCGCGGGCAGCCAGGCACCCCGCGCTACGGCAGCCACCCTGGCAAGCCACGTCCACAGCCTCGACAGGTCCCTGGACGAGCAAGTACGGCAGATTCGGGATGAGGTACGGCACGTGCGGCAGGAGCTGGAGGCGCAGCGCCGGGACGTGCTGCTGGCGGCAGCGGCAGCCACCGCGCCGCAGGTATCATCATCCGCCGGCCCTGCGACTTTGGGTTACGGGCGTCCCGCAGGCTCACCGGGTGCTGTGGCTGGTGCTGTGGGGTTGGAGGGTGAAGTTGGGGATGCGGGGATGCTGGCGGCTCCGCTGGCCGCGTGGCGGCTGTCGCAGCTACGGGACGAGGTGTCGGACCTGCGCCGCCAGGTGCAATGCGACAGGCTGTCGTACAGCCTTGGGCTGGGCCTGGGTGCGAACGCGGAGAGGCACGCATACGGGAGCGCTAGCAGTACGATGTTCCAGGATTTGCAGAGGCGAATCGACAGCCTTCTGAGCCCGAGGGCGTAGGGCGTGAGGCCCGGAGGCCAAGGCGCTGGTCGGCTCTGTGCTGCCATGCATGGCACTGACACCTGAGCACTAACTCTTGGGAGTTCGGGAACCACAATGCCTGGTATTTTCAGAGATGTGGCGAGCTGGGGCTGCACCATTGCTGGTTGCTGCTCGGCGGTTGTGATCGGTATCTATCATTCCAGGGGAGTCGCCTGCTGAGCCTACGGGCTGAGGGAGGGAGCCCACTACAGGCGCTGTGTTACATTTTTTACATATCGACTCGATGTGAGGACCAGGGGAGAGGGGTATGCAACTCGGGCCATGTGGGGCCCATTCCGATGACTAATTGGCAAAAATGGCCTTTCGGCCCCTCCCGCGCATGCCTGTGCACTACGAACTGTACATGAGGCTCTAACTTATTGCTTGAATGCGCTAACTCGCTCGCGGAACCTTCTCTTTGGAGACCACCTTGCGGTGCACCGAACAGGGCCGGGACAGTGCCTTACACACCTGCTGGCCTGCCCTGGTACTCAACAAACGTTTACATCTGCCTGTGGTGCCTTGGAAGTGTCAAACAGGCTGCCATTCGCTAGTTTTGGCCCCGCATGCGACGCAAAGCTTCCCGCTGGGAACAGAAGCGCGTGTGAAGCAAGCTGAAGCGCACCCGCAGCGCAGGAGCCTCAATGAGTACCATATTAAGACCTAGGACCGGGTTTGCAAGTGAACTCGGGTGAACCTGAATTGTTTTCACTGAGTTTGCGCGGCATCGACTAAACGGGCAGCTGGAACAGGAGGGCCTGGTCTGCATGATACAAGTAGTCCTTACAAAGGCGTTACAACACGCTGAAACAGCAACCATAGCGGAATGACCGCCCGAAGCGGCTGGGGTCTTGCGCGACTGCGCCCA
>QAXN01000308.1:4490-19405 GCA_004335795.1 Chlamydomonas sp. 3222 | reverse complement strand
GGAAGGGGGGATGGGGGGGGGAGGGGAGGGCGGGCGGGGGGGGGGGGGGGGGGGGGGGGGGGCGGGGGGGCCCGAGAGGGAGGGGGCGGGGAGGGGGGGGGGGCGGGGGCGGGGGCGGGGGCAGGGGCAGGACAGGGGTGTGCGTGAATCGTAAATGGGAAAGTACGGTGCTGTGGGCGAGTCTTCGTTTCCTTTGTGTGCGGGCGGGGGCAGGACAGGGACTTGCGTCACTGCACCACCAGCACCGGAATTGTAAACAGGGCAGCGGGAAGCTACATGCGCGGGTCTGCCTTTCCTGTGAGACCATGTGCGTCGCTTGAATGAGACTGCCCAGCGGAAGCTGGCTCTTGGGGACAAGGCCGCGCCACTGTTTTCTGCTATCCCTGAGCGTCCCGTGCACCCGGACCCGCACCCGGTCCCTACCCCCCAGGTGCGCGACATGGCCAAGAAGGCGGGCGCCGCGGGCGTCAACCTGCTGGTCATCGACACGGAGAACAAGTTCGTGTCGACGGGCTTCGCGGAGGAGATCGCCAAGGCGGGCGGCGGCAAGTACTACTACCTGCCCAACGCCAGCGACGCCGCCATCGCCATGGCCGCCAGCAGCGCCATGGCCGCCGCCAAGGCGGGCTAAGAGACGGCGGTTGGCGTTGTTGCAGACTGGCGAGGCTGTTAGGTGCAAGGGAATTGGTGGTGTTGATGTGAGGCGTCTTGGCATGTGCGTGAGGGCGGTCGAGATGAAGGGGCACGTGGGCTGTGAGGTGCTGGGGTGAGCCTAGCGCCCACTGGGCGTGCTTTGGGTTACACGAACGCGGGAGGTGGTGCGGGGCTTACGAGGAGTGCTGACGCAGCGATCTCAGGCGTTCGTGAGCGTAGCGGCTTCTGATGGTCTGGAGTGATTAAATGGCAAGCCGGTGTGGACCGGAAGGTCGGCGGTGGTGCACGCTGTGAGCCACGGGGGCTGAAGACTTTACATATGGCTCTACTGACAAGAGGGAATCCCTGACATTCTCAGATGGGGAGCCTTCCACTGAAGCTGGCCGCGGAGGCTGCACCCATTCTGCCTCATGCCTGTGGACATCGAATTGTGTTGTGATCCACGCGCTGCTGTGGAGCAAGGCTAGCGGCACGGCTGACCGCCTTTTCGTTCTAACGCGGTGGCGTTAAGCGCTTAGCATGGCCTGCATCGCTTTGCCGAGGAGTAGCCAGCAAACGCCCGTTAGGTGGTACGTAGTGGGCGCAGGATGTACACGTATGCAGACGGGCTGTGGACTTGTAACGTACGGACTGGTACGAGAGCTCGGTGTGCTTGTGGGTGTGTGGTGTGACGTGTGAATGTGCTGTTGAGTGCGCGCCAAGTGCTATTACGTGTTCCTCATTGGCTGGATTGATGTCGGTGTGTGAACGCATCGTAGGCACAGGACCACGGAGACAAACTGAGTGGAGGGAAATGACTCAAACTGACGGCCTGTTCCATACACGTGGTACTGGTACAAGGGACGTGGACTACCGCGCACCAGCGCGCCGCCTTGTAAGAACGCTTTTGAGCCGTCCAGTCGTGCCATGAGTGGTCAATCACAAGCTCTTGCGTTGCTCACAGTCAGGTTGCGCCTGGTTGCTGGCCAGGGTCCATCCACGGATTGCAGCTATTGCAGCCAAGCACAGAAGGCCTTCTCGCCAAGCACGCCGCGTTACCTCAAGATGTACGGTATTCGGGCGTGCGCGCTCAGACCCAGGGACAGCTCCCCTGCTTGGAGCACGTGCCATGCCCAATGGACGCCCACATGGTATTGCTGCACGCCAGTCCACAAATGGAACCGGTGGCTTGTAGCATTGGTGCATTGCAGGTGGGGCGGGTGGAGCTGTTGCGTTGTGCCGTGCACCTGTACCTGCCTGTACCCAGCTGTCCTCCCCGTGCTTGACATGACTGTACGTATGTCATGTCTGAAAGCTGGGCCCAAAATGGCGCAGAACAGACCATCGCCTTGTGCTCCGCCTACCACTGAGCAGGCTATTCATGGTCTCCGTAGATAAGGATGCTATGTACTGAAGACTGGACCTAGACCGAAGTCGCACGCTTGACCTCCAGCGCATTCGACATGCCGCGAACTGGAGCCCCAAGCGCCACATCGGCTTCCGTAGCCGACAGGACACGTTCATGTATTCAATGCATCAATGTGATTCTTACTTGATCTCTCAGACTTGTATGCGCCATGTTTGGGGCGACGTAATGTGCCTGCTTGCAGTGACCCGCGGGTCGGTTGCCCGGCGCAACCGTCGACAGCCGCCTTGCTATTGCTGAGCCAACAGGGCTCAACCCTTTCGTGCCGGCTTAGAACTGTGAATTGCAACACACTGCATCGTAAAAGCTGGTCGTTAAGGGGCTACTCGACATGTCACCGGAGCCGCTTCGCTGCATCAACGAAGCGGTTCCTGAAAATTGACAAATCTTTGTTGCAGGTGGTGGTGAGTTGGCCCCTGGGAATGGAGGACCAAGGCAGAAGCAAGCCTTGGGGAGGAGTTCCTGGAGCAGGACAGCACGAAGCAACGCAGTATACGTAAGCCTCCACAAAAACCACCGTCTCTTATAGGACTGGACAACTTTTCATTTAATGCGAGGTGACTTATTGCAACCGTGCACACCGCACGTGTCGCCAGGACTTGTCTGACTGGCAGCCTTCGTCGGGACGGGCTGAGCAGGCATCCCACATACGTGGTTGATTGGTGCATCAGCCGCCGTGCAAGGTGCGTGCTCCAAGCTGCTATTTAGGGCCCCGCTGCGTGCCATTGACAAGTACTCCTCCATCCCAGTCGCCACCGTTCAGGCAGGCGCGCCAGGCACGGAGCAAGCAGCGGCTGCTGTTGCTCCGCCGTAGACCGTGATCCCCGCTTCAGCTCGTGACCTCGACCCATTACTGCGCTAGCAAGCGCCAGGCTGCTATTTAAACGCTCCCATACGACAGTTTCCACACCGTCGCAGCAGCAGCTGTGAGCCCTTCACGGCCTCTTCGACCGAACGTGGCCGTGGCCGCGCCTAACCGCCGCCGCGCGCGCAAACGACGACAGTTCGCTCCTATCACGTAAAAGAGAAATGGCTCCCCAGTACACTACCACCTCGCAACCAAACAATGCTGTGCGCAAGTGCAACGCCTCCTCCGCCCCTTCCTGCCGCACGACCCGCCGTTCACCAGCCCTCGCGCCCCTACCCACCACCACCACCACCACCGCCGCCGCCGCGTCTCGGCCATCCGTCGCCTCGCTGCTACCACCCCTCCTGATCCTCGTTGCTTTCATCAGCCCCGCTACCGTCCTGGCCAATGACGGTGGCTGGCACCAGGGCCGCGCAACGCACTACGGAGGCCCCGACGACTGGTGGAACATCAACGAGGGCAGCTGCGGATACGGTGGGTGCCCCTGTAACCCTTCGTTGGCTTGCCTACCTAACCGCTTACAACCGTGTGCTGCGGCATGTTGCACATGCTACCATACCTTTTAGCCTCGCCGAGTGCCCTTTGGTTCCTTGGCTCTTGCCCCTGCATGCTGGTGATACTGCTGTATGTTGGTACGTTCCCTTGCATGGGTTAGCCCCGGGCAACCCTCCCGCTACCCACGCACCGTACCGGTACCTGATGATCCTACCTGTGACTGTTTTCTTACATTATCCGCAGGCTACCTTGACAAGGATAAGGCCACCGGCTGGGACATCGTGGCCCTGGCCGACACCAACTGGGACTACGCCAACAGCTGCGGCCGCTGCCTGGAGGTGCGCTGCCAGCCCTCCACCTTCACCGACGGCTACGGCGAGAGCCTGGACCGCAACAGTGTGTGCAGGGACCCGTACGCAAGCGTCATCGTGCAGGTACGTGAGAATTGTGGCAGCGGATGCCAGAGTGTCAAGCACCAACCCCACTGCTGTTTGGTTTAGGGTGTGTGTAAGCTAGGTATGTAGCTCAGGTGCCGCATGGTAACACTACTACTGCCACCACGCTGTCATGCTCCTCCCGTGCACTGGTGAACACGCACATACCATACGTGCCCCACGCACCCTATCCTGCTGCCTACCGTACGTGAACATCTGCCCAACTTGCTTGACCCGCGTGCCTTCAAACGCGCTTGTGCCGTTGCGGCCTGCTGACCCGCGTCGCTTTCCAACACACACCGTCCCCCAGGTCACCGACACGTGCCCGTGCAACTACCCGTCCAACGCCTACTCCAACCGCCGCTGGTGCTGCGGCGACATGTACCACCTGGACCTGTCCACGTACGCCTTCGAGAAGGTGAGCAACAGAGCAGGGCGGCGGGGCGCTGTGGGTTTCGGGATGTAGGCGCGGAATGCAGTGGTTGGCGCACATGCACGGGTTACTCAAACAGGGCACATCTCCCATCTAGCCCTCCTTGGGCGGTCAGGTCACCGCAATGCTTACCCGTGCCTGATGGTCGGGCCCTTGCGCTCG
The DNA here is from genome assembly GCA_004335795.1 of Chlamydomonas sp. 3222. Classification (NCBI taxonomy): domain Eukaryota; kingdom Viridiplantae; phylum Chlorophyta; class Chlorophyceae; order Chlamydomonadales; family Chlamydomonadaceae; genus Chlamydomonas; species Chlamydomonas sp. 3222. Next base: position 14,954 of record QAXN01000308.1, on the reverse strand, counting down.
CTGTTGTCCTCAGCACCTTCCCCAGCGCCCACAAGCCCATGGCACTTGCCATCGGTGGCAACACAAGCAACCCATCACTAGCCTTGCTGCACGCCGGTGAAAGTCGCGGTGTGTCTATCTACGCTGTATTAGCGAATGCTGCTGGCCACCGTACGGTATGCTCACGCCCGCCCTGCCTGCGCACCCTTCGCACGCAGCTTGCTGAGAACCGTTGGGGCGTGATTGGCGTCATCTGGCGCCCCGTGTCGTGCGACTATGAGCCTGAGCGCCGCGCCCCCGTGCCTCCCGAGGGCGAATCGCTAGAGAACCTCCGTATCTGCCGGCCCTGGGGCTGGACCGACAAGCGCCCTTGGCCCTAGGGCTTTCCTGGCGGCCAATGTTGGAGTATGCACCAGTCTAAGTCCAAAGGTTGGAGTGTATGAGTCATTGCGCTGTTGCATGCCTTAGCGTTTTGGTCAGCCTGCTTCCGAAGATTACGTGCATCGCAGGATAACAGGTGCGTGCAGGGTGTGCGTTGCCATTGTTGGGCAGTTGCGCAAGGGTCACCTGCGGTTGAGCTTTTTTTCTGTGGAAAGGTTTACAGGTTGTGTAACACATACATTGCGTCTGGGGTTGGCACGAGTGAGAGTTATGCAGCAAGTTGCACGACAGATTTTATCGCATGTGTGAATAATGCAGTACCTGTCTTGCCGCTCGAGGGCTCGCAAGGAAGGCTCGCAGGGTGACCAACAAGTTGAGAGTGGACGCGTACAATGAGAGGGAGTGTGCATGCATGCCGGTGAGGGCGAACCCATACTCAGCACGACAGGCAACTTGAAGGCTTTCAAACTTCGAATATTCCTATATCTTGCGTTCTGAGTCCCATACTATGTGCACTATATCGTCGTTAGCTTGTAGCACGAACTGCAGGGCACCACCACAGGCGTGACTGGTGGCGAATAAAGCACGGGCACCTGCAAGCAAGGACAGAGGTCTGGATGGCACTCGCTGCCACTCTGTACCGCACCAAATTGACAACGCGCTTATCAGATGTAAGAGACCACGAGTGCGTACAAGTATGGCCCTCCCCTACTGTCCCCTGCTGCCCTTCATGCGGCGGTTGCGTTGCTTCCTAGCACAGTACCCAGTACCTCTTGAACTGCGCACGGCATCTCATACCGTATACAAAATCGGTCTACATGCTCTGGGCTGCAGTTAGTTGAGTGGCAGTGAGGAATGTGTTGGGAAAGGAGCCAGCAGACTGCGCGGCGGAGCTCGCTCCCTGACCAGCGTCGCGTGGGGACCCAGATTGCCGATCAACTCGACCCAGAGCATTCGAACCGTTTAAAATAGCTTTTGACTACATGACATTCCAGTATGCATGCTGCCCTGCACACGCCTGCGGCAGTCCAAGGCCCTGGCGGCCTGCTGTGGGCCTCTAGTGCGCAGTTTCGGCCTCCAGTGACCCATGGGTCAGCCGGCCAGCAGCGGAGAATGCAGAACAGCCCGTGTGGTTGACGAAAACTGCATACAGCGTTTAAGATGCTCGGAAAGGCATGATGTACGCCTAGCGGTATCCTTTTGTGCGGACGAGTGCCGGCAACGCAGAGGGCTTCTCTGCCGCTAAGCTTGAGCGCTGTAATGCATGTGCTCATGCCCCAGTCCATGAGAGCACGTTTGCATGCACCTCCGCTAGTTGCTTTACAACAAATGCCGGCTGAAGAGTGTCGCTGGCACATCAAGCTGCTCAAGGCTAGCTTTAAGCAGCTGCACTCCAGTACTGGCTGACACGAATTGACGGCCTGAGAAGACTTTTATGCGTTGGTAGCGCGATGTGTTTGCGTTGCGTAAGCGGTCGCCCGTCCGACGGCCGAGGGGCAAGGCCCATGACGGTCTGGAGCGTACCCAATCCTCCCACCATGCGCCTCTGATGTTCTGCATTAGCTGCCGTGCAGCTGGGGGTGCGTGCCTCCGCGACCTTTTAAACCAGATCGCGAGTCAATTCCCTTGTTATCCCCCTTTCCCTTCACCAAACCTACAAGAGAGCACAACAACGAGCAGCTTCCCTCAGCCTAAGGGCGTGATCCCATTCCGCGACCCTAACTTATTGGGCTGCTATTTATCAGCGTCCACACGTCCATCTTGCCGCTCGAGCGCTCTACTGCTGCCGGCAGTACTGGATCGGACAGGGCTCTTCTTTAGCGCCCTGAGCGCAGCGTCAGCGAGCGCCCTCAGCGCAGCCTCAGCGAGCGCGTCCTTCAAGCAGCCGACCAGCGCCCTGAATGCTGCCCAACCTGCTAATTCCCGTTTGACGTAAAACTCACTTCACTTCGCTGACCGAAGGTTTTCAGCTGGACGAACATACAGTGCTCCGCAGCAACTAGCTCCCGCCAAGACGCCGTCGGCGCAGCTGCAGTTCCATCGTCTACCTCCTAGACACAGACAACTTTATAAAATTGCCAACAATAGCATGGAGTCACATTCCGCTGCCTCGTGCTCGCCAAGCGGCGCCTGGGCCCGCTGCAGCATCCTGTCGGCCTCCCGCTCCCGCCGCGCCTCTCGCCGGCAAGACCTCGCGCCCTCTCCCGCCACCACCACCGCCGCGGCCCTGCTAGCCTCGTCCTCCCTCCTCTCCTCCCTCCTGCTCCTTCTCCTATCGCTCACTTCACCCACTGCTGTCTTCGCCGACGACGGAGGCTGGCACAAGGGGCGAGCCACACGCTACGGCGGGCCCGACGATTGGTGGAACATCAACGAGGGCAGCTGCGGATACGGTGAGTGCGTGCTCATGGGCCCTCTCTCGAGCTCTTTCAGTTGATATGAGGTATTCACCGCTCTGTGTGCTATGCGCTGTCCTCCTGTCCGCAGTTGCACCGCCTGCTGACACGCACGCACTCTGACCCACATGGCCAGGGCTGCCCCGCTGCTTCCCTGAACCCCGCCCTGCCCCCTTGGTCCCTCACGCTCCCTCCCCCCTTCCCCTTCCCCTGCCAGGCTACCTCGACAAGGACAAGGCCACCGGCTGGGACATCGCGGCAATGTCCGACATGAACTGGGACTTCGGGAACAGCTGCGGCCGCTGCATCGAGGTGCGCTGCGACCCCACCACCCTCTCCGACTACTACGGCGAGACCTTCGACCGCACCGGTGTGTGCAGGGACGCTGGGGCCAGCGTTATTGTGCAGGTGAGGAATCATGGCCGTTGGTAGCGCGGGAGGCTGCGTGGGGGCAAGTAGCAGCCCTTGGTGCGTGGGACCTTGCTTGTGACACGCACCTGCTAGATATGGGGCATAGGCGGCTTTAGATGGCGACTCAGGCAGCACAAGCACCGCTACTCCATGCTCAGTGCGAAGACTGGTAATCCTTGAACTTGTTTCTCGCTGTTGCGCTGACAACTTGTCTGCTAGGTGCAGACTACCGCACACGGCACGCGCTTGACTGCATTCGCATGCCCGGTGCCCATTCCCCAGGTCACCGACACGTGCCCGTGCGACTACCCCACCAACGCCTACTCCAACCGCCGCTGGTGCTGCGGCGACATGTACCACCTGGACATATCCACGTACGCCTTCGAGAAGGTAGGCGATTGGGGGCTGGGCTGAGGGGTGGGCGGTGAGACGCACGCACAGGGGTGGGCATGTGGCACCTCCCGCATGCACGTTTCCGCAACACTCACACTTCTTAGCTGAGGTTTCCGTTGCCCTCGACCCCTGCCTGCACCATCCACCTTGCGGTCGTGTGTCAGCACACGTGGCATGCATGGATGGTTGCACGTGTCACCTGTTTTGACCTGCAGGCCTCACCAGATGTTGCGCTGCCTGCCCGGCCTCACCCTGTACCACACTGCATGTTACCCACCTGTCCAACCACAGCTAGCCGAGAACAAGTGGGGCGTGATCGGCATCGCGTGGCGGCCCGTGTCGTGCGACTACCAGCCCGAGCGCCGCGCCCCCGTGCCCCCCGAGGGCGAGTCCCCCGAGAACACCCGCATCCCCCGGCCGTGGGGCTGGACCGACAAGCGCCCCTGGCCGTGAGCGCCCCTGGCCGTGAGCGGTGCATCTTGCGTTCCAGTGCCACCGCTCATCAGGAACTTATATGCGCGGCTTTGGCCAAAGGGCATGCAAGGGTAGTACCGTGGGTCTCGCCCATGTGGGTGTAGTGGAGTGCACGTGGCGATGGCATGGCGGGCAGGTGCAGCGTGGCCCAACTGCAACGGCCTGCACCGCAGCACCCGAGCTGCTAAGAACGAATGATTGAAAGGGTTTTAGAATGTACATAAGCTACCAGTATCGTGTATCCTACTGTGCAGCTTGCTTAGGTGCTGTCGTGCAATACGAGGTGCCCGCAGCGTGTACGGTACTTTGCGCAGCATGGTATGGAAAGAACTGACAGTGGCAACGGCGCTGCAACAAGGAACGGCACTGCACCGCCTTGTTGCTAGACCGGAGGGCCATATGAATAAGGGAAGTAAGGCACGGAGTGCTGGCACAGAGACTCTCAGCACATGCCTGGGCCACAGTAGGCAAAGCAAGAAACTTGTAAGGTTCAGCTCACCTGCCTTTTGACCTCTCGTGTGTCTCTCACCCGCACTACTGCAGTGCCATTAAGGGACAGGGATCAGGGAAGGAGTGGGTGGGTGGCGTGCCTTGGGCGTAGGAGCTGGGTGGGGGCCTGGTAATCCGACCGCCACCTGGATGTACGTGCGCCCACCATCCGGAACATCAGCTTGTCCATGGCCCGGGCACAATGCATGCAAGGGCACTTGCAGGCTGCAAACCTGCGACTACATGTCTGCGTGCGCACAGGTGCGCAACCCACCAGCAGCGCGCTGTGCCTGGACGTGCATGTCCACAGAAGCATCTCCATGTGGGACCTCGCCAGAAAGGAACTCCCTGCATGTCATCCATGGCTCCTTGACATGTTGACAATACGATTCGTGAACGTTCTTGGCCGTTTGTTGCAGTGAATCATTTCTCTGGTGTTCTAGGCAAGGCGTATGGGCATCAGGGCACCCCTCCCTCTGTCGAGTCTGCTGGCCAACCGATTGGTGAGGGCGCCAGGGGGTCACAAGGGAGTCTCGCGGAGAGTACCTGCATGTACTGATGCCGCCCTGTTCACAGACCTTTGAGACTCCCTTGCACCACCGTACAGGGCGCCCCGTCTGTCGAAGTGGAGTCTTTGCACTCATATCTTCGTAAGGACAGCAGCTCTTACTGTAAAAGCACAAATACTAACGCGACGCACCCCTGCGCTCTTACTGCAACGCCCCGCGACTTCGGACAACTTATTTCCTGGTGGTTGTCCCCATAGCACTAACGCGGAGCTTTCAAGCGCCATAAGCTTTTATAATGCCACAAGACAATTGGGGGTTGTACTCCAGAAGCTGATATCGCCCTTTCACACTGCGGAGGCTGTGAACACTGCGCTGGCGCGCCAAAGCGCCTTGAGCATAGAGCAAAATGGGTTGCGGAACCTCAAAAGGTGTGGTCTAGCGGTCTTTGCCATAGTGGACTCTGCCAGGCTGCAGCCGGGTCGGGAGGTCCCTCGCTGCTCTGACGCAGTTGGGCTTGCGCTACGCATATGCAGCGGCCGCACCAGTGACGCCGTCGCAGCTACCAGCGGCATCATCTACTCAGAAGCAAGAGTTCACTCCTGAAAACAAGTAAGGGCTGCGCTTAGACACGATGTCAGACCTTTGTAAGCCGCGTGTTGGCCACCGCTTTTACTGACAAGCGCATACCTTTCCCGTAGGCCTACACCTCAGCAGCCGAAGCCGCAAGGTGCGCATTGTCTTCTATGTTGGGTGCTCGCGACTGTCAACATGCGCCTTGTGCCCCGCTGCTCATCATGAAAACCCCGTCAATTTTTATTGCAGATGAAGTCTCAAAGCTAGGTGACAATGACAGCCTCGCACCGAAGCGGGTAAGCAACTCCCCTGTTCGCAGCTGCAGCTCACACCCCAACTGCCTGCCTGTGGCCACGCCGAAGTCGGTACATCCATGTGCACGCTGTGACCTGGCGCATCCCTATGTGAACGCAGGCTCAAGGGCCACTGCAGGTGGCGCCTGTGCCTTCCCTTCCACCACCACCGTCGACCCCTCCACCGGGCACTGTACAGTCACTCGACGGGACGGGGCCGCTTAGCCTTGAACCGTGAGTATCTTTGCAGGGCTTACAACCATGTCGGCAGGGGTACTACGCATCCACAAAGCAGAACCTGGAGTGGAGGGTATGGCAGGCAACGTTGTCAAGCTGCACCCGCGCCGCCTACTTGACGTGTGGGTGTGGTACCCGCGCGTTACTGCCTTGCCACCATTGTGTGTTCTGGCGCTGCAGGAACGGGTTTAGCTCCAAGCCAAGCATGGGGGAAGACACGGACGGCTACTTCCCGCAACAGGCAAGTAGCCCCGCAGGGGTTGCCGTGTCTCTACATCAGCATGATTCCGGGGCTTCCAACGACCCCACGAGACCTTCCACTTCCCCCACAGCACACCGTCCCAGGCCCTCTGCCGCAAACCAATCTGCCTCTTACGTTGTCTGCCGCTGCTCCAGGTCTCCCTCAATTTCAACGGCGCCGCAGCAAACGGAGGCGGCAGCCATGCTACCTCCGCCTCCGCACCCCTTCCGTCCGTCCAGCCACAGCCGCCCCTCCCAACCCTCCAGCCGGTCGCATCCAACCGTCACGGCTCCGTATCCGCCGGGGTCTCCTCCTCGGGGGGCGCCCCCGCCCCCGTTCAGGCGCCCGCCCAGGCCCCAGCTCCCGCCCCCACCCTCACTGCCAGCTCGTCCGGCTCAGGCGCTGCCAACGGCGCCGCCGCCGCAGGGCCCTCCGCCCCGGACCCCAACGACCCCTGGTCCCACCTGCAAAGCACCTACCGCATCGGGGAGCACGACCGCGACCCAAATCGTGCGTCCGCCAGCAACAGCCGCGACGGCATGGGGTCCTCCCGCTCCCGCAGGGGCCTGGGGGCCGTGGACCCCGGGCCCAAGGAGATGCTGGTGCTGGGCGATGATGACGAGTTCAGCAGGGGAGGGATGCCTGCGCCGGGGGCCGCGGGCGGGCGGCTGCCTACGATGTCGCGGCCGCCGCTGCCCCCGCCCAAGCCCACAGGGCAGCCCAAGCAGGGCGGCTGGGGCGGGGGGGAACTGGCGGTTGCAGGGACGCTCATGGTTGGGGACGATGACTGGCTGGAGGGCGGGCGGCAGAGCGGCAGCGGGATGGGGTACGGGGTGGCGGGGCAGCAGCCCATGTACGGGCGGAACGACACGGGGGACCGGGACCCGGGACCTGCGAGCCGCGCCCCGCAGCAGGTTCCAAGCAAGGGGCGCGGTGGGCAAGCGGTGGGTGGATTGGCATGGGGACCGTGGGGTTGAGGACGGCGGTGAAGGGATCGATTGCTTGGTTTGGCTAGCGGGGGCAATGCCGTGCAGAACATAGCTGCATCAGGCGTTAGCGCAGACAGCAGGGCCGCCTACGCCGCTTTTGGCCGTTCGTGGCTTAATGCATGCGGGCCGCGGCTTGCGGTGTTACGTGGCACAGCACATGGCGAAAGCCGGGCATTGGGAACAGCTGCCTTGCACGGTCGTGGTCGCCAATGAGGCAACATGTCTCTGCTTTCAGCATCTGTGCTGCGTCTTCCCCCTCCCCCGCAGGATGACGTCATGTGTGAGGACATTGAGGATGGTGAGTAGGCTCCACCTCATCTGGGTCGGCAGGGTAGGCGGGAAAGAGGGGTGCCGGCCACCCAGCAGGGCTAGGGGAAGGCTGAGGGCCGCATCAGGGCACCTGTGATGGTTCTTAAGGTGGTGCGACCGAGCGCAGTGCCGAGCTGAGATCTGCTAGGCGTACGGTATGCAGTGTTTGGTGCAAGGAAGGCTACAAGACCGGCCTGGGCGCGACTGACCCCGGTTGCTTCCTGTGCTCCCTGTACCGCTGCTTTTTGCAGTGGACTCGCTGCTGCAGGACGAGATGCTGAGGCACGGCCTTAGCAACAAGTCGCTGGCGGACAAGCTGGCGGCGTACGAGGTAGGGCAGACGTGGCATGGGTCTCGGGAAGGGCGCTAAGGAGGCATGGCTGCAGCAAAGCAGCAGGGTAGGCGCAACATGTGCGGATCATATGGACAGAACCGCAAAAGGGCTGCAGTGCAGGATCCTCACTTGCGCCCATGTATGAGCGTGCTGAGCGCTATTGCCGGAGAGTTGCCCAACACTTCGCAGCCGCGGAGCGGGTGGCGCTGCCCTAAGGGGTGTCACAAGCCCTTGCCGTTAACCCTTGCCGTTACCCTGCGCCCTCCAGATGCAACATGGTCACGAGGATTGATGACGTGCGACAATCCTACTGGAGCGGCAGGCGCACAGCAGCGTTGCTGCAGCTGTGGCATCTGGCCTGGGCCATTGGGTGCTGTAGGGCGGAGAAACGGTCGGCGGGCGTGTCTCGAAGGTGATCTGGTGGGCCAGCGGCTGGGGTGCAGCAGAAGACATAGGCAGGGTCAACGGGGCGCAGGGCACGTCGTTGCTGGGTATGGAGACGGCAAAGCGCCGTGAAGAGCGAGCCCCGCCTGAAACACGGCGTGTGGTTGAATCGCGTGGCTTTCCTATGCTGTGTCTTTATCACGACTGCTGCAATTTAACCCTGCTAAAAACACAGTCGTGACGTGGTAGTGCGGAACTTGGTCTTGCTGCAATATAGCGGTGATGGAACGTACGGCTACTGCCAAGGGGCACACGTGATCTGTTACTGGTTCGGGGGGGGGGGCCCGCGGCAGGCGTGCGGCACACGACATATGCATTTTTTCGTGATTTGGGCTCACGACACTCACAAGGAACACGGAACCATCTTCATACGCACCATGTCAAGAGTCACTGCCGATAGCGCGCCCTTGGGCCTGGCTGAACCTTCGGTCAAGCATTCGCAGTTGCTTTGGAGCTAGCTGGGGCACCACCGGTAGGAGTCTCTGGTGGCACGTGGCAGTAGGGCCAACCTGTTGTGAGCGTGTTTCTGATAGGTTGTAGATTACAGTACTTGCAAGGTTGTACATGTACAGATACAAGGCGTGGCAAAAATGGCATGCGTGGGCAACGCGTGTACCGGGTAGGCGGCAGCGGCGGCGAGCGGCCGGCAGGTGCGGCCTATGATTGCGGTCACCAGGAGTAGGCGGTAGCTTGGCGTAGTACGGCCAGCTGTTCGGCCTTGGCTATGATGTGGAACAACATGGAAGCGTGGGCTGTGCGTTGCTGTACTTGTCTGCCCGTTCTGGTGAATTGTTCCAGATTGTTCGCCCCCGGTTCTGGGCGTGTACAGTGGCCAGTGAGGACGGCCGGGGGTGTAAAGAAGGACACGGGCAGCAGTGCCAGTCTGCGGAGAGTGCCATCTGCCATGAAGACCTTGGCAGACCTTGGTCATAAACCTGGCGCCGGTAAGCTGGTGCGCTGCATCATTACACTAGGTCGGACTGCCAGGCACGCAGGCAATCGGACTCGCAAGCGGCGCTAGGGCAGGGCCTGGACAGAGGATATCCCTGCCAGAAGGATCCCTGCGACACCGGAGCAGGGGCACGGGAGCTGCCGTTGGATCCCAGCAGTCCACCTCCCCTCCACCTCAGATCCTCATGTGTCGAGGACTCTCGCACAACTATACAGCCGATTGTCGCTTTCTCAGTGACACTAATCGGCTGTGCGCGCGACTTGGCGGACCCAGGACCATTTAGTGCGACTCCGTGCGGTCCCAGCGGTCGGCAGTTAACCCAGTGGCCGTTGCCGCGACTACTAGCGCAGAAACCCTATGGTCACAAGTGGAGCCTAGTCTATCTCACTCTGGCAACTCTGATACTTACACGTTACGTATCTGTCCACTCTCGGCCTGTACCAGACCATGGCGCGGAAAAAGATTCGCGAGTATGACGCCAAGCGGCTTTTGAGGGCCCACTTTCAGCGCCTAGCGGGAATTGATTTGCCGATCAAGGTAAGGAGGCGACGAGCAAGGGAGTCGACGTCTGTGCTGGGCTGCTCCAAGGATCCATGGCTTTTCGCGCGTTGGAGCAACCCTCGTTATGGGCATCATTGTCAAAGGCATGAAGATACAGCTACATCCTGGATTAACTTAGGTTTTGGAAGTGTGTTTCCGTGGCGTGTCACGTGCCGACACTGTCCTGCCAAGGCAGCTGAGCAGCCCTGGTGCACGGGCGGGACTCAAAACATCACAACCAGGGGCCCAGGCGCCACTTACCAGAGGCCAGCATACAGTGTGGCAGCATGCCAGTTTGCCGTAGCCTGCGAGGACTGGAAACGTGGCAAGGCCCTTCGACACCAACGCTGCGGCCCTGATGGTCCACGTCCTGACCGCAAGGTCTTCCACGCTCTGCGCTTCCGCTTGCCATGCCCTCTTGCAGGCAGCCACGCTCCTGCAAACCTGATCGGCTGCATGCACGCTACAGGCCTATCATGTCACACCCTGTACACTAGCTATCCTCCGTTCCCATATTCCC
>QAXN01000307.1:0-46203 GCA_004335795.1 Chlamydomonas sp. 3222 | reverse complement strand
TCCGGGCCCCTCTCGCAGGGCTGCCTGCCGCACTGCCTCCTGCGTCCTCGCACCCATGCCACACGGCCCCATGCCACACGGCCCCATGCCACACGGCCCGCGGGCGCGGAAGCACGAGCTGCCGCGCCCCTTCACAACGTAAGACACTGTCCAAGGCAGGAAAGGACTGTCGAAGGTAGGCACTGAAGGCACAGCCTCGTCGCGGGCACGAACGCAGGAGCTGCTACCGTATGCGCTGCGTACACGCACCTTGTTGACGGGGCACAGGAGGTCCGACGGTCGGTACTCTGCCTTGTACCTGCGGACGAGCAACAAGGGCGGCGGGGATGGGGGCACGACCACAGCTTCTCATATACAGCATACGGTACAGCTCGCCGTGGTGGTACCTTTCAGCGCGTGTCTTAGGCATGCCGCCCCATCCTTGGCGAAGATGGCTCGAGGCCATGCCGCTGTCCTTACCAGCACCAGTTTGCTGCAGCTGTGAGCGCACTGTGTGCAGGGTGGCGCTGGACAGCACGAAGCACCACTACAGCGACCAATCAGACGGCGAGGGGAAAGCTGCATGCGTACTACGTGTGCCCATGCACCTTATGCACCTGCCTCATGCACCTGCCCCCCGTGCACCTGTTCCCCATGCACCTTATGCACACCTGCGCTCATGCACCTTGCCTCCGCTCATCACCTGTCCCCCATGCACCTGTCCGCCATGCACCTGCCTCATGCACCTGCCCAGGTGCACGCACCTCATCTTGGGGCAGGTGTGTATGTAGAAGCCCATGTAGTAGTACCGCAGGGAGGGGGCTGGCACCGGCGGCGGCGGGCAGGACCGCAGGTGCTCCTGCACCCAGCGGATCTCCTGCCGTACCAAGAAACGGGGCAAAAGGCAGGAACGTGGGCAGCCGGGTCGATGCGGAGTTACTGAATGCCAACAAGGTTGTGTGGCTGAACGCACATGACCGCTGGTTCAGCAATGACGTGACACCACCTCGGCCCGCGTTCGTTCTGACTTGACAATTACAGACGGAGGGGGACACCAAAACGGAGTACCACGGAACTCCAAGCTTGCACCTCACACCTGTAACCTACGCCCCAGCCCTACCCCACTCCCGCCCCACCCCCACCCCCGCCCCCACCTGCAGCGCCGTAAACTTGCCCAGCGCAAGGTGCGCACAGTCGGTGTCCCAGAACAGGTACACCGAGGACAGGCAGCGGGGCAGCACATCCACCACGCCCACGGCCACCAGCTTGCCTGGGGGGCATGCCAGGGGGGCAGCAGAAGGAGGTTTCGAGCGCAGGCGGGGACGCCACGTGTCGATGCACATCGCTCCTGACCCGCTTAGAATGGCCAACTGGTCGGAGGTGAACCTCCTTGCCCATATAGCCCACCGCACTTCATCCTTCCTTTGAATGTGGAACAGACAATGGCTCAACCTACTCACCTCCGCTGTTTTTCTGCAGTCCACACTGCCTGCTTGAAACAGTAGCTGGCCATCGGTCCCCCTACCCCACACCGCCCATCCTCACCACCGTACGGTTGCCGTACGGTGCATCAGCGCTCTCGCGTCCCGACTCACCGTCCAGCCAGTACTGCTGGTGGAAGCTGCCGTACCCGCAGGCGGGCGCGGCGGGGTCCTGCTCACGTGACACGTGCGTCAGGGGAGACTCCACCAGGAAGCGGCAGTAGGAGGCGCGGTGCAGGTCGTCCGGGTCGTCCCCGTGCTGCGACATCTGGTACCTGCATGCCGTACGCGGCACGTGTCCGAGGGCAATGGCCGCTAGTGAGTTTAGGGTGGTGTGGGGTGGGTGGGGTGGCCAGATGGAGTGTGTGCACGGGGGCCGTGGGAAGATGGGCCTCGGAGTATTCGATGCTCCTGGTAGGTTCTCAAGCCAGAGGCCACAGGCCGACGGCTTAGATGATGCCACAGGTATGAGCAGCAACGGTGAGAGGATAATACGTGCTGTGTTCCCCCTTGTCCCATTTTCGGCGCCGTGCCGTATGTGGCAGGGCCTTCAGCTACCACCCTCCACCGTGAACTACCCACGCTGCCACACATAGGCGCATCCCCACGCTGCCACACACCGATGCAGTTCCTCACCGCTTGTACAGCTCGAACTCCTCCTCGATGAACGCGCTCGGGACCAGCCGCACCTCCAACCGCCGCCGCTGCCGCCGGCCAACCCCACCAGCGCTCCCATCGCCGCCACAGCAACCATCGCCCTCCCGCCCGCCCTCACGCGTCCCAGCGTGCCCATCTAGCCGCCGCCGCTGCTGCTGCTGCCGTCCAGGCGCCCCCACCACCTCCTCCTCCTCGTCCTCGCCCTCCCGCTGGACCCACAGCTGGTCAGGCCCGAGGCCCCACACGCTTGCCACAGCGCTCGAAGGCTGCGCGGCTGGGCAGCGGCCACCGTCGCCACTGCCCTGGCCGACCCGCCTCACCGCCGACGGCCCCAACCCCGGCCCCGTGCCTGACCCAGATCGCCCACCAGCATCCCCGCTGAGCGCCGATGGTGACGCCTGTACCCCAATGGCGCTATCCGCTGTGCCACCATTCCCGTCCAGGTTCCCCATACCGGGAAAATGCCCCTTGGTCCCATCCTGCGAGGAGGCCCCACACCCCAGCTGCCGCCGTTTGCATGGGCGGCCGCCCGGCGCCCCGCAGCCGGCATCGGGCCCTACCCCTGTCCCTGCCGCCGTCCCTGCTTCTGCCCTGTCACCCTGCTCCTTCGCAGCAGCCTTAACCCCACACCCGGACATCCGCGCGTGCCCCTGACTTGCCCTCCCTGCCGCCGCCGCCGCCGCCGCCGCCACCGCTTCCCCAGTCGCTGTAGCTCCCTGGCTGCTACATGCGCCCCCATCGCTCCCGGTGACGTGGAAGTTGATGTGCCCGCTGGGCACAGCCCGGGCCTCCACTCCCCGCCCAAGCCGCGTGGCCGCCAGCAGCGACAGCAGCGGCTGTGCCGCACCCTCACCAGGCCCGTTTGTGTCTGCGGCATCTGCAGCCGCCGCTACCCCGGCGAATCCAGCACCTACCAGCCCTCCCATTTCGGCGCCTTCCGCGCCTCCCGCCCCTGCCACCACGGCCTCCCGCAGTGCGCTATTGAACCGGCTTGCCAGCACCTGGGCCACAGCAGGGGCTGAGACGGTGCCGGCACCTTGGCCCTGACCCTGGCCCTGACCCTGCTGCTTGCGGAGCTTCTTGGGAAGCCGGCCACTGGGCTGTGAGGCGGAGCCTGCCGCTGGGGCTGCCCCTGACGCTTGCACAGCTCCGGCGCCCGAGCCTGTAGTATCAGAGGCTGCCGTCGCTGCTGCTCGTGCGGCTGCCGCCCTTGCTGCGGCGGCTGCGGCTGCAGCTGCCAGGGGGAAGGCGGAGGCGCACGTGTAGCGCACCTCTGGGGGCAGGGCGTGGCGCTGCTTGGCGGTACAGGGCCGCACGGTCACGGGCGGGTAGGCGGCCTGTGCGCATGGGAGGTACGCGTAAAGCGCATGGGAGGGTAGGTGACAGGCCCCGTGTGGCGAGGGATGTCATGATCGCGCACAATCGGTGTTCAGCACAGATGACGCACGTAGACAGGCGTGGACAAGAGCTTGTTTTGCACATACGAGGCATGTGGCAACCGCGTTACCATATCAAAAGGTGTGTAAGGGGCATCATCACCCAGCTCCTCGCTCACCGAAGGGAGCTCCCCCGTGGCCACGCCCTCGGCCAGCGCCCCCTGCATCAGCCGCTCCAGCAGCGCACGACAGCCCTCCTCCTCACCCCCCTGCCCCTGCCCCTTCGGCTGCCCCTGCCCCTCCTTTCCGGCCTCTCCCTGACACTGTCCCGCGCGCGGGCCGCTGCCCTCATCCGCACCCTGGGCGAGCCCTGGCTGCTCTGCCGCTGCCAAAGCAGCGCCAGCCACACGCCCCGCTGCTGCTTCCGTCGCCATCATGCTAGGCCGTACGTCCTGTTGCAGGTCCCCATTGTCTAGCGGGGCCGCTGCCGCCGTGTCCTCGCCTCCCGCTGCTGGGCGTTCCGTGGGACACGTACAGGCTGTGCCTCGGCAGTCCTGCGCCGCCCCCGACTGGGCAGCACTGCCAGGGTCCCCGCCTGCAGAGTTGCGGCGTGAGAAAGCACTCCTCGACCACACCCCCGCTACACGTGAGACTCTACTGCACGTGTACTGGCTAGTGCAGGTGTGCAGAGGGACAGGAAGGCCAGCAGCGACCAGACACCCCTGCCTGTAGTGTCAGGCAGGCGCCCCGTAGCAGGGGCGCAGTCGAGCAGATCGAGTACTGCGAGGTGCACTACTGTGCTAGCTGTCTGCGCACCTTCTGCCAGCTGCCCGTCGGCGCCTGCTAGGAAGCTGCGCCACTTCCGCAGCAGCCTGGCCTGCGCCCTGTCGGGCTGGAACTGGGTCACGTCCAGGCGGATGGTGTACGGCTTGCAACACGTGGTCGACATGTCAGGCTGTGACAAGGGAAGAAAGATTTTACCAATTAGTACAGTACAGCTGTTGCTACTTTTGGGGGCCATCAGGCGTACGACAGCTGCCTGGGTGTGGAGCGGGCACCCAGCGCATGGGTACCCAGGGGCAGGGGTTGCTAGCCGTACCTTGTACAGAAACTTGCCCGAGCGACGCCAACCCTGGTCAATAAGGTCTGCAAGTACGTATTGGTGGAACCCAGTTAGGAGAGTGCCCAACTGCCAGTCGGGTGAATCCCGGTTGAATGGCAGGTGGGAGCGCTCCCCCAAAAGCCGCTGCCCGGCGCCCTAGGCCCACCCTGGTAGGCGTAGACCGTGAGGCTGGGGCACTGCATGCCGTGCGCGCAGGAGCCGTCGCTGCCACCGCAGTAGCCACAGCTGCTGCTGTAGCTGCCCATATCGCAAACGGGGCTGAGCCGCGAGCGACCCGCCATCGAAACAGCCTGCTGCTTCCTGCGGTGCTTCTGCGCCAAGCAAAGCTACTGCTTGGCTTTAATTAAGCAGTACTAGGGTAACATCATGTATCACTTTCAAAGGAAATGGCATGGGCATTCGGGCCCTTCGATAATGAAGCTGCCAGCAGTTTTATATTTTGCTGTCCTCAGCACGTCCATCATGAAAAACGTACAAGTAATTACGGTATAACATGGACAGTATTCTTTGCTGCATACGCGAGAATGATATGGGCCGTCAGTACCTTCGGCACGGCCTCATGCCAAGCCCCAGCCCCACACGCCGCATGCCAGCGGCCATTGCCCCCAGCTCCCACACGGTAAGGCCATATGCTCCTGCATGTGGTTTAGTGCGCCTGTGCTGCGTTGCTGTGGTGTTGTGCTAACGGCCAGACGCCGCCGTCCTGCGCCGTCACTTGGCCACCCAGGGGCCACCTACCGTCGTTGGGTTGTCAGATAGTACAGGAGAAACTAACAACGCCCCCAGAAGCAACCTCACAGAATCCATGACGCGTGTGTGAGTGGTCACTTGGAGGCAGGGGAGCACGTGCAGACCTGGCACGTGCACGCCAGAGGCGTCAAGCTCCGCGGGGACCGTGTGGTGCTCTACGGGCTCGGGTTGCCCTGTGGGGGTTGCCATTTGGTGTCGAGGGGTGCATGGGCCATGCTGGCCACCTGGAGTAGCCCAGATTAGACCTGTTCCAACTTGCCACACCCGCCATTCCATGATGGGCGTTGATGCGCGCACGCACATGGCTCAGTGAGAGGTTGGGCCGGGCAACGGGTACCCCTTAGCGGCTTAGCACACACGGATACTTCCTTGCCCTCCCTGTTCAGCCCGAACTTGCATGTATCATGACCTCACACTGAGTCTCTATTGTGGGCGCAGTCTGGGTCCAATGTGCATCGGCTGCTGCTACCAGGCACTGCATCCTGCAACTCTCAAGAAAGCATCATGCCTGCCGTCTCGGCCGACCCATGCACCCATCTCGGGCAAAAATCGGTGATCTTGCTGAATCTCTTCTGATTGAGGTAGATCTTTCTTATTTGTGTATGCTAATTGCATTGTCGGGCCGTCAACGAAAAGTGCCGAAAAGTGCTGGCTTGCAATCGGGCTGGATTTCCATGCTGGCTTCCATGCGCCATAAAGGACCTCAGAAGACTTATAGAAGCCTATTGTTGGAATGTAAAGAGCTGCCTTACACTCTAATACAATTGGAGTGCACTGTCTGTGAGCTTTCGGAGATGTCGATTCTATCGCGCACCCCTTGCGCGCTGGCGCAGGATGCCCGCCGGACGATCACAGCCTCCCCTTCAACACCTACAATGCTTGTGCGCCGCTTCGTGCAGCAGCACAGCGTGTGCAGCGTGGCCAAGGGCTCCCACCGCTCGAGCGCCAACCGCGGAGGGGTGATGCTCCAAGCGGTCAAGGCAGACGCTCAAGCCGAGGTTTCGGATGCCGCCATGCTCCAATTGATATCTGAGGTGTCAAAGCAGGTGGATGACGCCGTCGCTGCAACAGTCTTTGCTAACGCGGAGGCCGCAAGGAGCATCGACTTCCGCCCAGACTCCGAGCTACGGTCTCGCGTTCTAGCTTCAATCCAGAAGCTATCGAAGGGTCTGCTGGAGCGTGACACAGAGGTAAGAAGTCCTCATGGCTACAAACTTAGTATCGGAATCGCGGGGCGGGCAACAAGTGTCCGGAGGCCGCCTCAGCAAAAGGACGCGACCAGCTGCGCATTTGCTGTCAGCTGCGACGGTGATTGCTGAAAATAGCATGAGATCCGGACCCTGGCCACAAGATCCGCTGTTCGACAGGCGACGCTTGCACTCCCGCTGCGACTAAGGCGCCGTCACCACAGCCCTTACGCCCCCATCCTTCCTCACCTCGCAGGTCCGCCTGCTACTCCTCGCCGCGCTCTGCTGCGAGCACCTGCTGCTGCTTGGTCCCCCCGGTACGTCCCTTTGTCAGCACGCCTCCAACGCGGCTCCTGAAGTTAGGAACGAACGTTCCCCCGCCCTTCCGCGCTCCTTCGCATGTGGCTGCTCGAGCTGCGCGCACGCGCCTCCGCACCACCCCGCTGCCGTGCCCCGTTACTGTAACTGTGCACTCTACCGCACGCATCCGCGCCCTCGGCCGGTGAGGAACCCTGCTTCATCTGCCTCTCTGCATTTTCCACCTGCATGCAGGCACGGCCAAGTCGGAGCTGTCCCGGCGTCTGTCCAGCCTGTGCGGCGGCACCTACTTCGAGCGCCTGCTGACGCGCTTCTCGGTGCCCGAGGAGCTGTTCGGCCCCCTGTCCATGAAGGGTGGGTACCTTACTTGGGTTGCTTGCACTCAACTGCAGCTTTGGGTCCCCGTAGATGTGCTGAGCGCTGCACTGCTGCTTCAGCGCGCTGATGCTGGGTCCTAGGGCAATGCCAGGAGAAGTGCGGCATGGTTATCTGGGTCCGTGAAGGGTGGTCGAAGGCACGTGCTCAACACGTCACAGCCTCCGTTCCCCTTCCCTCCCCCGACCGAAATGCCATAATGCTTTGCTTTCCTATCATGTCGCCCCCTCCCTCCTCAAACCAGCATCCGCTGCCCGCCCTTTCCAATCCCGTATCTTCTCTCCTTCCCCACGCCCCGCCCCCCTAGGCCTGGAGAACGACCTGTACGTGCGCCAGACCGACGGCTACCTGCCCACCGCCGAGGTGGCCTTCGTGGACGAGATCTTTAAGGTGAGGGGGCGCTGGCGCCAGCAGGTCGAGCAGCATCACATGACCACAACACACGTTGGCAGCGAGACCCGCAGGGTGCTGTTCTGCGCAGTCTTGCCGCCTTGGCCTGATGCGCATGTGCGGCTGCTTTTCCCCCCTCCCCAACGTGATGCGTGCGCCTCACCAACCTATGTACTCGGCACCTTTCCCCTTAGGCCAACTCCGCCATCCTGAACGCGCTGCTGACGCTGCTGAACGAGCGCCTGTTTGACAACGGCAACCAGCGCCTGGAGGCGCCGCTGCTGTGCCTGGTGGGTGGACGGAAGCAATAATGATAATGTTACGCGGGCGTAACGGGGCAGGGTGTTTGTGTTTTCATTGCGCGCCTACCACCATGGTGGGTGGGTTGGCGAATGGGGGTTGGAGGGTGCAGCGGCCTGGGCAGGAAGCACACGCAGCGCGGACGCACGGCAACATGTGTCATCAGCACGCATGGTTGCGAGGACTCGGGTGAGTGTTTTGATTGCGGCAATGGCCTCGTGTAGGCGAGCGACAGCGTGGGCGGAAGGAATCGCCCCCCGCCCCACTGACATCAGCCCCCCTGCCCTTGGGAACCCACCCACCCTACCGCATGTAGGTAGGCGCCAGCAACGAGATGCCGGAGAGCGAGGAGCTGGATGCGCTGTACGACCGCTTCCTCATCCGCCGCACCGTCAGCCAGGTGGGGCTGGGTCCCGTTCAGTCATCTCCGTGTGCGGGAGGGTACTTTGGTACTTGCTTCACGGGGCCCAGAGCTGCTGGGACCTCGCCTTCGTGGCTGCGCCCTAACACAATGCGCACTGCAAGCCCTGTGCCGCCTGCTGCACCGTTGCCCAGCCTTGGCAAAGCACCATGGGCGTTTCCTTGCTTCCTCGTCATGTGACACGTGTCCGGGCCACGCGCGCGCAGGTGTCCAACGGGCAGCTGTACAAGCTGGCGAGGCTGGCGGCCGGCCGACGCGACCACGCGCTGGGGGGCCTGTTTGAGCGCGGCAGCAACGGCAACGGCAACGGCAACGGAGCCAATGGCAACGGCAACGGCAGGTAGGCTACATGGCCCGCACCTCCACACCCGGCGGGACCCCAAGCCGCCACGGCCCTGCACCCTGTACCCCTTGACTGCCTGCCGCCGCCGCCATCGCTACCCGCCACCCTCATCGGCCCAGTGCCAACCACGCTTGCCATCGCCCCGGCCCCTGCTACCATCAAGCAGCACTCCACTGCCAAGACTGCCAACCCTGCCGTCTGTGCCTTCCCGGTGCTTAGTCATGCATGTTCCTGCACCTTTTCCCGCCCCTACGCAGCCCCCCCGCCGCCGCCGCCGCCGCCACCGCCGCCGCCGCCCCCTCCGGCCCGGTGCTGAGCATGGAGGACTTCCGCCACACCGCCTCCGCCGCCTACGAGGCGGTGGACGTGCCCGACTCCGTCATCGACCTGCTCACAGGCCTGCGCAACTACCTGCAGGTGGGATAGTCTTAAATGTACCAGTCTAATGCCAAAGCCGTGACGTTGTAGAACGGGACCTAGTCTTATATGTAAATGTGGAAATACAAAGGCCGAAGGTTTACTACGACCGAGCACTGGCACGAGCCCGAAGGAAGCAATGGCCCGTGCACAGATGCAGTGTTGCTCAGGGTTTCCATGCCTCCTTCCCCACGCCTCACGCCCGCAGGACAAGTGCGAGCCCCCCATGTACGTCAGCGACCGCCGCTTCATGAAGGCGGTGCAGATGCTGCAGGTTGCGGCGTGGTCGGACGGCAGGGAGCAGGTGGGCAGTGGGGAGGGGGGCAGGTGGGTAGGGACAGGGGCAGGTGGCGGAGATGGGGGTTTAGGGGCTGGAGCGTATAACCTAGAGGGTGCAGTTCAGAGCGATGCGGTGACGCAGCTTTGACGGTCTACTCATACCTCTGTCGCGCTTATCGTGCGTGATGACTCGCGATAGCAAGTACGTGTCATTTTCCGTCGCTGCCCGTCTGACCCTGCCATTCACCTCCGACCCCGGCCATGCCAACCCTTCGCACCACCACCCCTCTCTTGGGCTGGGCTGGTTCGTTTTGTAAGCCTCATCATCGACGTCGTCGATCTGCGCGCTTCCTATGTCGTCCTACCGCCTAACCCACCCCTCCCATGCCCCTCCCCTCGCCTCCTGCTCGTGCAGGTGAACGAGTACGACTGCCTGCTGCTGGAGCACGTGTTCGGCAACCGCCCCGACGACGGGGCCAAGGTGCGCGCCGCCCTGCTGGACCAGCTGGCGGCCGACCCGGGACTGCAGCAGGTGGGTTGAGGCACTGGGCGGGTGGTCTGAGGGGACGTGGCTGCAGCAGGTGTGTTAAGTCGCTGAGCAGGTGGTCTGAGGGCATTTGCTCTATGGGGATGTGTGTACCAGAGAAGGTGGCCTGGAGGACGTTGTGATAAGGCAGTGCGGGCCGAGGGCCGCAGGGCTGCCATTGCCGCTTTACCCGTGTTTGCTGGCAGGGGCACCCGGGTAGAGGCATTGTGTCGTGTTGTGCTCGTGCATAGATGGCGGCAGGACTGCATCTTTTTATCCGTCCTGGGTAACCCCCGCTCCCCCCGGAGCACCATCGACTACTCCATGGAGGCGGTCTAGTAGTGGGCTGGGCTGGGTCTATTACTTCACGCCTCGTCATCGACCTCGTCGATTTGCGGACCTCGTCTGTCGTCCTACCGCCTAACCCCCCGCCCCCCATGGTCCCCTCATGCAGGCTGAGCTGGTGCTGCTGGGCCTCTTCGGCCGCGCCTGCCGCCAGCTGGACGGTGAGGCAGAGGGGTGCCGCGAATCACAATCAGGGACCTAGTTCCGTATCTTTCGCCATAGAGGGGAACTGCAGGCGTGCAGGCTCTAGCGCTGACTTAGGGATCAATCACAGACCGAAGCGCATGTCCGAGGACCCTGGCCTCAGCCACTCTTCCTGGGGCTGAGAGCGGGGCGACAACCCGCGTCGCATCTCACCAAGGACATCTTCCTGTCTCCACACACCTTGACCGCCCTATGCTGACCCCACGTCTTGCCCCACCCGTGCTCCCGTGCCCTAGGCTCCGCCGGCGCGGACGCCGTCCCCGCCTCCGTGCTGGCGGGCGAGGTGGAGCAGCTGGTGCAGCTGCTGGCCGCACGCCACGCCGCGCTGTCGGCCAGCCTGGAGGTGAGCTCCCCGGGGAAAAGCGGATGGCACGTGGGCTGACTTCACGTCGTAGGAACCACGTGCCAGCACTTCCCTCGGTCCCCTGGTGTAATTGGCTGTTGCACACTGCAATGACATCGGACGCGTGCGTCCAGTTGCGGGGGAAAGGGAAATGGCTGCTTCGGCCTGCCAGCCTTGCTTGCCCCTTGTCGTCTACCTGTCGCGTCCCTGACCCTGCGTCGATGACCCTGCGACGCTTGCCCCCACCCCGGCAGGGCGACGGCTTCCCCGAGCTGCGCGCCACGCTGTGGCAGGGCGAAGGCAGCGTGGCGGGCGCTGTGCAGGGCCTGGTGCCGCAGATGACGGAGAACAGGAAGAAGGTGGGTGCGGGTGGGACGTGTAGCGTGCGCGGGACGCGCCAAGTCACTCACAGCAGCAAGTGTTTATCATACTGTGTGCAAGCCACGCCATGTTCCGGGCCTAGTCCTGGGAGCACGGGATAACGCACGTCCCCACCTTAACCCAGTATGTGTTTCGGTTCACCTTTCTATCGCACGCCATCCTTTCACATGCCACACCAGGTTGAGGAGCTGCTGCGCGAGGCCCACACGCTGGCCGCCGTGCTGCGCCCCCTCCGCGGCTCCGGCGCCGCGCCCGCCGGCCTGCTGGAGCGGCTGCTGCCCAAGCGCTTCAAGCAGTACCAGAAGGGCATCAGCAGCAGGGCGTAAGAAGGAGGGTGCTGGGTGCGAGGGGCGGCGGGGCCTAGCAGTACCAGAAGTGTGTCAGCAGCAGGGCGTAAGCCGGGTGCTGGAGGTACGCATAAAAAGCGAAACACGGGGGGTGAGGGGCAACAGGGCAGGCGGGTTGCTTTGGGGAAGGTGGTGTGGGCACGCATGAACGTGCAGAGGGCCATAACAGGCAGTGGCAGTGAGCCGGTACGGTGCGCGGACCTGCTCGTACTTCGGACTAAGATGGGTTTTATGGTCTCGGCATGGGCGGCGATGCGCAACTGAAGGATGGTATGGTCACGGCGGAGTCTGCAAGGGATAGGATGCCACAGGGGGTGGGAACTCAAAGACTGAACTTGCCGTTGGAACGTCTGGTGCCTCTGCGCTTGAGGTAGGCATGGGAGTCGTTGGTGGGGCTAGCATGATTGCAGGCCGGGCGCATTGCCGGTATTTCCACTGCGGCTGTTGCAAGGTATGCCGCCGTGTCTCAGCGTGGTGGTCTTTTTGCATTGTTACTGGACTTGCGAGTGTTCCTGAGAAGCGGAAATGAGTGGCTCACACTGTGCTTGTAGATAGCGTGCATGCACAGATGGTGGCACGGCACGCGCTGTACGGTACGCCTTGCCAAGGACTCGTCACGGACAAGCAACCATAATTCTTTGCCCAACAGCAGGATAGGAACACTGGTTGGGCAACATCACATTTCCCACAAGGGTAGGTTGTGGGATGCCTCTTATCAGTTTGCTTGCATCCGTGTGGCTGCGATTATGCCAACATTTGCAGTTGGCTGGTACGTGCACGTGTGGGCAGTGTCACCGTACGTGCTCATTACCGGTAGACGCGTCCGTGCGAACCCGGTGCTAACTGTAACCTGAGCTGCTCTCGTTGCCGGCCAGCTGTACTCGCGTTGCAGACCGGACAAGGGTCGTACAATTGCACCTAAGTTGCTTAGTCCCAGATGCATGAAAGAAGCGGTGGCAGGTCTCAACAAGCGCTGTATGGGCACGAAGGCAGCCTGAGTGCTCTGACAACCCCGACAGCCCCAGAGTATGACCCGTGTTCCCACGCCTGCTTAAATATGCGCCAGCTTACGCACAGGCTCGTAGTATGTGTTGTGGAACACATACTGACTGTGAAGGAGCCAGATACAGAGCTCAGGGCAGTTAAGGATGCAGCGGGTGTTCTCTGGCTCGTGCCCCAACATAGACCCACGGGTCACTGAAAGCGGCTTAGGGATTCCATTAAACCAAAGCCATCAACGCATGCACATGTAAAAGAAGAAAGTTGCATCAAGCTATACCCTTTTTACTAGTGTCTCCTTACGGTGTAGGTTCCAAAGCGATTCTGGGCGGCTGATCACAGTGACGCAGCCGGCACGCTGCCTTCAATCCATCTGCCCACGGCCGCGCAAAACGTGCAGCGGAGCTGAGCGGAGTGCGACTTCAAACGTTCTGACAGTACCAAAGCCAAATCAGATACACAGCCTCCTTTAAGCTCAAGCAGGCTCAATAGCACCCAAGGAGACGCAACTTTCGAGGCATTATGGAATCAACTGCGTCGGTAAGAAAGCCCCTGGAAAGGACTGCCATGCGCACAAGCGCACCGGTTTGACAGCAAGGGTCCCAAACAGCACTGCTTGGACTTTGCGGCAGCACGAGTTAGACTCCGGGGCAGACGCCGATACCGCGCAGCCTCGCCCCAGTCACGAAAGGCCAGACGCCGCATGCCTTACCAACCATGCATGCAACCAGTGAGCATGTTCGTACTCGTCATATCCAGCACGACGGCACCGTGATCTACAGCGAAGGAAGCCTGCCATCACAGCGAGTACCCTGATTACGGACCGAATACAAACAGACCTCAACCACACCCGTCAGCCCACGCTCGGGACCGTGGGGCTCCCCACACGCCACACCTAAAGCACAATCTACTCAGCCACCTTACCCTCTATCTTGCCGCCCATACCCACGCCGCCCCCCGCACACGCCCCCCCACTACCCCGCACTCGACTGCGCGATCCATCCAACCCAGCCCCACGGCTTTCTCTTCAAACCCATCGATCCCACCCACACCGTGAACCTTGCCTGCCTACCGCCCTACACACACCGCCACGTTTCTCCCCCACGTGCTGCGTGTCCCCGCAGCCCTCCCTGCTGGACAAGGCCAAGGCCGCCGCCACGGCCGCCACGGAGCGCGTGGTGCACGCCGTGCAGGGCATCAAGGAGGCCGTTCCGCTCATGCCAGAGGGACAGGTGGGGCTCGGGGCAGGGTGGGGGACGCGGGGGAAGGGGGCGGGGGGAAGGGAGGCAACGAGGGGCGGGGCGTCGTTTTGGCGGGTGGTTCGTGGGATGGGTGGGTAGTGGCCCCAATTCGGCCGTTGTGCGTCTGGCCTCGCGGTTGCCCAAGCCCAACTCCTGGCACCCTGCCACGTGCCCATTCTGCCGCGCGTTCCCCATGCCACGTGCACCCCTCCCCACTCCCCTCCCCGCTTCCACAGCATAACCGCAGAGCACCGGGCCTGCTACCGACGCCACACTGCTTACCCCTGCCACGTGCTGCCCCCCCAACGCATTCCCCTGCCACGTTCTATCCTCCCACGCGTTCCCCCTGCCACGTGTGATCCTCCCACGCGGCCCTGCGTGCCACCTGGCCATCCGCCGTGCCCCCGCAGACGGAGCAGCCCGGCAGCGAGGAGGCCATGTGGACCAAGCCCGTTGTCATCCGCGACACCTATGAGGGCAGCGCCAAGCTGATGGGCAAAGTGGCGCTCATCACGGGAGGGGACAGCGGCATCGGCCGCTCGGTCGCCGTGCACTTTGCCCGGGAGGGTGAGGCTATGGCTGTTTAAACACCTACCTGTTGCATACATGACCTGATGGAGGAGTGGGGGCAGGTGCCGGGGTGGGGGTGGGGGTGCTTGGGGCCAGCAGAGCGCACGCACCTGTGCTGTTTTAGGAGCGGTTGGCAGGCGGACAGAGGGTTTGCGGTAGGTGCTGCTGCGTGGTTCTGTGCCTCCGCCTGTCCTTGGAAAGCTAAAGCCATGGAGGACTGCGCGGGATCTGTGCGTGCTTCAGTGATTTGCCGGCCGCTGACGCGCCGAAAACAACGAACGCCAATGCATGCCACTGAGCGGCACTAGCTGTTGTTCGCCTTGTGCGTTGTGCCGAGCGCGTGACTGCCTGCCAGTCTGCTCGCCGCAGGTTTAAATGTCCAGGCTACCGTATTACAAATTCCGTGTTGCCGTAGTACAAATTCCGTGTTGCGGTACGCATGCATGGGGACTCGCAGGCTGCGACGTGTACATCGTGTACCTGAACGAGCACGAGGACGCGCTGGACACCAAGAAGATGGTGGAAGCTGAGGGCAGGCGCTGCCAGGTGCAGGCGGCGGACGTGCGCAGCGTGCAGGTGGGGCTGCTGGTTCGGGGTGGCGCTGCTTGCGGTGAGTGCCGGAGCGAGGCAGCACATGTCGGGGGGCTCGGGGCGTGGATGCAGTAGAAAGCTGATCCCAGGCGGACGGTGTCTGTTGGTCGCAGTGGGCGCATGTGCGCAGCAGCGTGCAGTTGCTGTGTGGTGTGTGCAGAGATGCGGTTGCGGGAATCGAGATGCATAAACCGTATACAGATAAGGTCAGTTGTTACAGAGCGATCATGCTGTGTATGTATGTGTCCGCGGGGAGGGGTTGGGCACTGGGCGTGTTGCGTTGCGGTGCTGCGTGCCGCGCCTTCGGTAAGGTACCCATTCGGCCCTGTTCCCAGCCCTCCGTCCGACCCAATCGCGGCTGCCCCACATGCCCACCCGTACGCACCTAATACCCTTGCAGGCATGCCAGGAGTGTGTGGAGCAGTGTGTGGCCAAGCTGGGCAAGATCGACATCCTGGTGGGCGTGGGGCTCAGGATAGGGGGCATACCGTATCTGCTCCTTGGTTGCCGTCGCACCTTACTTGGTTGCTATGAAGGAGCGCGGGGGCAAACGCTGACTGGCACATGTTTTTTTTGTTTTTTTGTTTGTTTCTTACATGATAGGATCCGGAACCCAGCATGTAAGGACCCGTATACAAGCCAGGGACTCCAGGGTCACATGCAAGGGCCGGGGTCGGGCCGTGAGGCCCCAGGGGCCAGGGATGCATAGGGAGGCAAGCTGTCGGGAGTTGCTGCTGCCGAAGCCGCTGTGTCACAAGTGCGGCGCACAAGCAAGGCATGCGGGGCCAGTCGGGCTCGCAGCAGCGAGGGCCGAGGGGTACAGTACGGCAGTACCGTATGCCGTTCAAACTGCCCCGACGCTTTCGGTGGCCATGCATGCATCAGCCCTACCCTCCGCCGACTGCACCCTGCCTGGCCCGGTCCACTACCCAAGCACCCTTAACATGCTGATAAGAGGCAACCCCACGCCTCCGCTCCCCCACCCCAGCCCTCTCCCTCCCTCAAACCCTATCCCAACTCCATATCCCACGCCCTCCCACACATCCCCACACGCGGGCACCCCCACACGCACCCCACACCAGCCCCACGCGCACCCCCAGATACACGCACCTCTCACCCATGCACGCACCCCCACGCCCCCAACCCCATCCCACCCCAGGTGAACAACGCCGCCGTGCAGCACTACCGCACCTCCATCACGGAGCTCAAGGACGAGGACATCGTGGCCACCTTCGAGACCAATATCCTGGGCATGTTCTACATGGCCATGGTGGGTGGGGGGCACGGGGCCAGCAGGGGGGTCTGTGTGTCCATGGTGGGCTGGGTGGTGGCCTCGGGCCCAGGGGCCAGCCAGAGCACATGCTGCCATGGTGGGTGAGGGGCCAGGGGACCAGCAGGGGCCCTTGTTACCATGGTGGGCCGGGTGGTGGGCCACGGGCCCAGGGGCCAGCCAGAGCACATGCTGCCATGATGAGTGTCAGGGAATCCCGTGGCGAGGAAGGATGTGTGCGGCAGGCTGCTGTGGCCGTGCCGGACAGTGCACAGGATGGGCGTGCATCGCAGCTGTCTGGGCCGTGCGGGGTGCGTGCCGCCGGGTGCCGCTTAGCCCTGGCGACTTTCCATGCGGGAGGGGATGGGGTGAGGGGATGGGGTGAGGAGATGGGGTGAGGGGCGGCGCCAGCTGGGTGGGCGAGCAGGGGCGTGCGGGCTGCTTGGCATGCTCTAAGCTGCTCCAAGGACGCAGGCCATCGCACTCAGCCCCGGTGCCACCCCCACGCACACGGTACTCCCTCCAACCAGCGCTTTCTCCCACTTGTGCGAATAGTACATGCACTGTACGGCACGACACCGCCCGCACCCCGCCCGCTGCGCCGTACACGTGTACGGTACAGGCTGCGTGCAAGCACCTGCCCTCCGGCGGCTGCATCCTCAACACCACCTCCATCACCGCCTACATGGGTGAGGCCACGCTGCTGGACTACAGCGCCACCAAGGGAGCCATCGTGGCATTCACCAGGGGCCTCAGCCAGCAGCTGGCCGGCAAGGGTGGGTCATGCGTGGTGTGGTGTGGTGTGGGGTGGGGTGGGGTGGGAATGGGTGAGGATGTGGGTGGCATGGCGACTTGGCGAGGGTTAGAGAGAGGGGAGAAAGTTTGACGAGCTATCGGTAGGTGACGAAGTTCCCATCCCGCCGAGGGTTATGGGGTTTTGCGGTGCAGGAAGGTGCAAGGGGTGACGGCGGGGCGGGGCGGGCGGCAGGGGTGCGGAAAGAAAGGGAATGTTGGGGGAGCGGACGGGTGCACGGGTACTGCGCTATGCATCCACGGGTGCCCTTGAGCGTCAAGTCTGTAGCTCGCTGGCATTTGGGTCGGACCGTGGACTCGGCACCACACGGCCACGCAGTCTGGGCCAGGTCGGTCAGCGGGCCAGGTAGGGTAAGGGCGAGTGCTGGGACAGGCTGGGATTACAAGTGCACCTTGGGAACAGAGAAAGGATAGTGTTCTTGTGAAACACGTTTGCCCTTTTCTGTGCCGCACAGTTTGCGGCCCGTTGCGTCATATCCGAGTGCGGCCGGTGCGACTTCGCATGTTCGGCGGACGGTTCACTGTGAGGCAGGCATTCACTGCAGCAAAGAAGTTTGGTGTACAAGGTCGCGCAACTCCAAGTACAACCCGCATATGCAAAAGTTCTCATCGACATCCAATGGCATACTGCAACTGGGTTGAAGAAGCCTTGTTGTAACTTTGCGTGAACCACACCCTCGCGCTGGAGACCAGCTCGCTCTGAATTTATTGCATAACGCGGCGTTCTGTCATGACAAGCGCGCTGACAAGGCCGAGCCACCGTGACTCACATGACTCACCGTACTACAGCTGTACCTGACCGTAGCCTACTCCCTGGCTGACTGGCAGGCCTGTGACTGGGCATCTGCTGGGCACGGCCACGTTGCAGCAGCCGGGGCTCTTCCTCCCCAATTCCTTTTGGACTGCGCTCCGTCATGCCTTTGTGGCCGCCCACAGGGTCTTCGTCCATTGGCAGAGGAGCACAGCTGCACACACTAGAGCGTATGTGCTGCCGGATGCGTTGTGCTGATGGACCGCTAAAGCTTCTGTGCTCAAGGAAGTCCCCTCCCCCTCCTGCCTCCTCCCGTCCCCCCCTCGCCGTCCCCAGGCATCCGCGTGAACGCCGTGGCGCCC
Organism: Chlamydomonas sp. 3222; assembly: GCA_004335795.1. NCBI lineage: Eukaryota > Viridiplantae > Chlorophyta > Chlorophyceae > Chlamydomonadales > Chlamydomonadaceae > Chlamydomonas > Chlamydomonas sp. 3222. Next base: position 28,064 of record QAXN01000307.1, on the reverse strand, counting down.
GGCCCCATCTGGACGCCCCTGATCCCCGCCACCTTCCCCCGCACCGCCATGCTGGGGTGGCAGAAGCAGGTGCCCATGGGCCGCGCGGGACAGCCCTCCGAGGTGAGCAACGCACGCAGCATGGCAGCCAGCAGGTCAGCAGCCGCGAGCTGTGGCCATAGTACCTTTGAACCTTAGCCACGCGGCTGTAGGTGCTGGGTTGACAGTGGTGTGATCTGTGATGCCGCCCGGGGGAGAGGTTCAGGACCGCATCACCCCATTATAAGGCTGGTACAAGGAACCAGGGCTGTCCTTGCGTGGGGCTGGTGCCGTGCAGGTAGCACCGTGCTACGTGTTCCTCGCTTCCGCGGACGGCAGCTACTTTTCCGGACAGGTGGGAACGCCTTGCCGCAGCTGCGTACTGCGTTGCCCATGACCCCTTCCACGGCACCTGTGTACGAATGCAGCACCTGCGTGAGCGTTGCCGTGGTCCATCTTGTCCCGACTATCATTGCCACCTGTCATGACACAACATAAGCCAGTGAGGTCCCTAGGTCAAAGCGCCCTCTCCACAGGGAGTTCTCCTGGCCCTCACCTGGGCGGGTACCATATGGCTAAGAGGGGCAGCCACAGGCTGGCTGCCACACATGTTCCGCTGAGGGGCGCATGGACTCGACTGACAATCACGTGTCCCATTGCAGGTGTTGCACCCCAACGGCGGCGCTGTCATCAACACCTGAGAATGCAGAATTACATAGGAGGGCCAGGGGTCATCAACACCTGAGGGAGGCGACAAGTGCCAACGCCGTTGCACCGAATCAAGGTGGTGGTGGTACACCCCCCAGCACTGAGAAGCGGCATGTACACGGGTGCTAGGTTGATCAATGTGGGCTAAGTCTTATAATATTGTTGTTGGTAGGTTGCAATTGTCAGTCGCAGCTGTACTGCAGATGTACTGCTGACAAGTGCCACCTCAAGTAGGAATCTGATTGCAAATAAACATTGATGCTGTTGGCTGCTATCGGCGTGGCGCTTTGTGCGAGTGCAGGTTGTCTGGCTCTGTCGCCGAGGGACCCTCTCCAGGGCGTTTTGCTTCATATGAAATGTTATAAGATTGATACTAGAGTTGGAATTTCACTAGGCTGGAAGTGCATGAATGAGTTGGCGGGGAGTTCTGCACGTCCACCCGCAGCTCAACACACCTAAGTACCCTGTAACCTAGGTTGAAATTAGCAATGTCGCTTACCTTGAATATCTGTTATGCAGAAGCGGTTCAATTTCGCGTACGGGAGCAGTACGAGGTAGTCATCAGACTTCTGTTCTTTATATCTCTTTGCTCAGCCGCCTCAACAGCGACAACTCATTGGTAGTTTGATATAGGAGCTGTGCTGCATAGCTTGGTATTGACAGCGTAACGAGGAGCATACCAGCACCGCTCTTACACTACGATACTGGTAGCAGACGCATAAGAACTATTGGCGCTTGGCACCTGCCGCAGCATACACTGCGCGAATTTCAGTCAGCCCCCCCAAGTTGAAGCGCCAAGCTGAAGCACATGCAGCTGCGCGCGACCGTCAGCTTTACATAGGCGATACGTGTTCTGTAGTGATACATTTGATAATTGCGGCCAGCGCGGCAGGGCATCAGCACACACTCTCCGGCATTTCTCCCATCTCGCGGTAGCCTTGCGCCAGACGTACCTCGGACGCCAGAGCGATGTTTAACAACACGACAGCAACGGCTGGCTTTGCTGGAGCGGAGCAACCCTTTGTGGGCTATCACCCCACGGTCATAAGCTCGCTTCCGGGGGGCGGCGCGGCGTCTGGGCCAACCTTGTCACCGACTGGAGAAGAAATACGAACGATCTTCGTGACAGGCTTTCCTCAAAATGTGCATGAGCGTGAGCTGCACAACCTGGTCTGCTTCCTGCCCGGCTATGAAGCATCCCAGGTGAGAGCGGGGGTGGGCAGTAGGTGCAGGGTAAGATGTGAAAGAGCTAGACCTCATGTCCGCAGGGCTTGGCGCGCTGTCGGAGCTCAGAGCAGCGCAGAGCGCGAGAGTGCACGTCCCGCCTTGGGGCTCATGTAGCCATCGCATCGGCCCTTGTCGGGCTGCGCTTGAGCGCACAAAGCTGGGTTGTAACTCATCAAACGTGCGGGGTATGCACGCATCCTCCTTGTGGCCTGAAGGCGGTTGCGTATTGGCTCGGCTCGCGGTTACCGACTGCAGCTCGGCTCGCCGCAGCGCCGAGCCAGACCGTTGCGGCGCCTCTGCATGCTTTAGAGATCATTTCGATCATGTTGCGTGGACCCAGCGACTATGATGTCATCTGCTGACGGGGTCAAACATACAACACCTGCTGACTAAGCAGGTGTGACTAAGGACAGCTCCAGCATACACAGCGAGTGGGTCTGGACCCACTCGGCACGTGTGCGCTGTGCCCCCATCTCCACGCAGATGAACATCAAGCCGGCAACGGGGACATCGCCCCAGGGCTTTGCGCTCTTCTCCTCCTCTGCTGCGGCCCAGGCGGCAATGCTGCTGCTGCACGACATGCAGTTTGACACCGACGTGCACCTGCGCTGCGAGATGGCGCACAAGAACATGTACATCAAGGCAAGTGGTCATTCAAGCGGCTGGGCCTGCGGACCTGGCGACCTTTGAGTATCCTCTCTACCGCCACCCTCGACCCAAATCGGAATACCTGGCCATCCATAACCTTGCGAACACCCCGCTGGTCAAAGCGGCCTGTTGTTTAGGATCTCGTCCGCCTGTTCCCCGTCAGAGCGGTTGAGGCTTCAATATCTCCATGGTTCCCTTCCTGCATGTACGGTAACCTCTTGCGTTACTTCCTACCTCCGGCACCCCCAGGATGATCCCTCCATCCGCCGTGTGGACGCGCGCCGCTCCAACGCCGTGGCCCTGGGCCCCGGCGGCGCCGCCCACACCGCCGCGCACACCATGCTGGCGGCGGTGGGGCACCACGGCGCAGGCGGCGTCACGCCGATCCCCTTCACGGCCGCTGGTGAGCTAACAGTCCCCGCGCCCCAACTCGTCCAACGGCTACCCCCCGCCCAATGCTGCGTGACCCAAATCCGCCTTCCTATGGGACACAGCGCCGGTGCAGCCCCGGGGTGCTGCAAGCACCGTTACTGCTGTTGCAGCACCGTTGGGTACCTTAAGTCTGCATGCGCCTCCCTGTGTTGCGCTGTCCTTTGACAGGCATGGGCCACCATGGCGGATTCACTGGCCCGCTGCTGGCCTCCACACTGGCCGCACTGCGCCCCGCGCACCACCCCGGCGCCACCGGCCTGCTGCCAGGCCCCGGCCAGACCGCCATGACCATGGGCGGCAGCAGCCTCATGAACCCCACGCCCGTGGCCGGCTTCGGGCCTGTGACCAACAAGTTCGACAACCCGCCCTGCAACACGCTCTTCATTGGTGGGTGGTCCGCTTCGGACATCATGCAAAGTTTCTTAAAAGTAGACAGAGGCATGGTAGTGAGAGTCAGCGCTGGCTGCTGCCATGTCTGTGGTGCGGTACCTTCGTGCCCACCACCGTAGTGCTTTATCTTCATTGACTGTTCTGCCCTGCTTGGGCCCTCCAGGCAACTTGGGCGACACGGTTGACGAGGCGGAGCTGACCGCCCTGTTCTCCTGCCAGCCGGGCTACAAGCAGCTCAAGCTGCTGCGCCACCCGCGCCAGGTGCGTGCCTTGCCACAACGGCGACGGCCCCAACCCACCGCGCCCTTGTTCGCACGCAGCTAATCTACTTGCTTATGGTTGCGTTGCGCTGCGAATGCCAATGCCGCCACAACCTGCGTGGCTCCTGCCCAGCGTCCGTGCCGTCCAGTGAGCGCGCATCCACACAGCACCGTTCTATCTCCCTGTGATGGCCTCCTCCTCCCACACTCCCACCGCTTGCCACAGGTGAGCTGCTTTGTGGAGTTTGCGGACGTGGCGGCAGCCACCGCCGTGCACACCACGCTGCAGGGCGCGCTGCTGACCTCCTCGGATCGCGGCCCCATCCGCATCCAGTACAGCAAGAACCCGTACGGCAAGCGCTCGCCGCACGCCCACGGCCATGGCGCCTCCCTGTCGGCCTCGTCCGCCTCCTCCTCCGCCGCTCTGTTCGGTGCCGCCGCCGCCGCGGCCGCCGCTGGCGGCGTGCCCTCCGTGGCCGGCCTCATGGCGGGCGGTGAGTTCCCCGCCAACTGGCCCCAGGCCTTCACCCTTGGTTAAGCCAACGATACGAGGACCAGTCTCCGAAGGAGCGGAACCCTACGAATGGGGGCGGTCTACGACCTCCTGCACCGCACGTGTGTAAGGCTAGGCGACATGTGCGGGCCTGTGCCTTGACCTTTGCTGCTGGTAGCTAAACTGTGGCTGCGGGTGGAGTTGGGGAGCAAGGGGATTGGGTGGGGCGTGGGGTGGGACGGGAGAGTAAGGGAGGGTACGGGAGTGCCGAGTTAATGCGGGTGAGGGATACGTACACCAATCGTGGACTGGAGCGTCGCTTTTGGGGCGTCGGGCTTGGGGGAGTCCTGGTTGGCGAGAGGCAGGGTGGGTGTTTGGGGATGGAATGATGCAATGGTGGTGATTGCGTGACAGGGAGGACAGAGGCGGTACAGTCGTAGGGACACCCGTGGTTCCTGGTTAGATGTACATGCGCACGGGTGTGGTAGTGGACGTGGGGTCTGGGCCATTTTCCGTGGGCATGGGGTGCAACTGCAACTGCGGGCGGACACTTGGCAACTTGGCATTGCGTCTACCTAGTACATGGCTGGATGCCGCAGCGTGGTGCAGCACGAGCCACACGCGTGTGCACGAGCTGGGCCAAAGGCATGCTTCACTGCGTGCAACACGAATTAACGAGCGCGCGGACATGCACTGAAGCTGGAGTGCTGGCCGAGCAAACCAGCATTTCGTGGAACGGCCGCCGTTTACGGTTGCGGCCAGAACCTATGCTTCTTGGGTTTGCAGGCTGCGGCGGGCGGCGGATGGTTTGGATTGCCGTGGATATGGCGGGTTGCTCTGCATTGCATTCAGGCGCTTCATGTCGTGTTGGGGTGGGCTTGTGTGGTAGTGGTGGGCGGGAGGTCGGTGGGTGATCCGACGGTATGCACGGCGTGACGGCCCTTGGCATGGTTTTACCTGCAGCCGAGCGCAATGCAGGGCGCCGCACAAACGCGCACCGCGCACATGGTTGGAAGGCCAAGCAGTTGGTGGCCTCTGGCTTTGCCAGTCCGTTTTGCGCAACAACCAGCCCACCTATGTGGGGTGTGCGCTGCTGCACATTCGTAGTTCACTGCGAACCGGTGGCTGGTTCGGTCTACCTACTCAGATTCCAATGACTGCTTCACGGCACTTTTCTGTGGTAGGGAGGGTGGTGTGTGTCTTCAGGTTGGCGTGTAGATGTTCCTGCGGGAAACATCGGGTGGGTTGCGGGGGCTTTTGGTGCCGTGTGGGAGGTGTTCCTTTACTGCAGTACTGCGCAGCATGCCGCTAGTGGGTGGTCTGAAGGGCGGTTTCAAGCGGCAGGTGCGTGTCATCTGGGGTGTCATGGCGGTGTACCGTTCAGGCGCAAGCGTGTTGTGGCAAGCGGCATTACAGATGACGTGCGCAGGGGCGCAAACTCATCCCCGTGCATCTGATCTGCCTGGGTTTCACAGTACTTGGTAGCACCCTACTGGTTCGGGTTCGACTACGCGGAGACTGCAGGCGGGCTAGTACCATATGCTAGAAGCGAGAGCGTGGCTAGTCGTGGATGGGGCTTGTTCCTTCGGTTCGAGAGGCTTTGCATTGGCGCTACGGTTGAGTGGGCAAATAAACGTGCCAAGGAGTGACCGTAGTGCAGTGCACGCTATGCCGCGAGTGCGTGGGTTCGGGGGGCACTGGGCACGGCACGGCGGGTGCCTAGTATGCGAGGGCTTTTGCCAAGCTGTATGAGGCACACTGTCGCCCATGTCTGCGCTGGTTTGCTGCTATCATCACGCTGCGTGGGACTGGTTGCTTCGTTATGAGTTTCATACCTCACTGGGACTACTGCTGAGGTTAGGCTGTGGGTGCACGGTTAGGTGCATGGCGCACAACCTGGCGAGGGCGTGTGCCCTGGTCCGACTGTGGGGGGCTCCTGGGAGAGGGGTGTCGGCCATAAATGGAGCCATTGCGCAAACGAGGTGAGGCGTAGGCGTTACAGCCCTTTCACGTAGTTTCTAACGAAGCGGCCTATTTTCAAGCTGGCCTGCTGCAGTATATGGGGGGGCGTGGGCTTTTGCGTGCGCGTGGGTTTGGTGTTTAGTGTCAGGTACTGGTATGTCGTGCTGCACCATCCGTGTCGGATCTGTAGTCCGTGCACTCGCCTTACATGATGGTCGATGCCATCAAATGCACCGCGGATCTTTGTGCACCAAGCACGCGCGCAGGTCGGTGTGAGGCTGAGGTGTTTACGCTTGTTGTTCCGCATCGCAGGCCAGGCCGGGGCGAGTGAGCACTGGTAGTGTGTCGTTCATGAGAGCCCGGGGCGCAACCTCGCGTTCGTTGTGCAGTCACGTGGTTGGTGGCAGTTGTTCTGGCAGTTGTCGCCGGACCCTGCTTCGTCGCGTCGTACATGGGTTTTGTCGGGTGAAGCGTACGGGTCTGTTGCCCATTGCAACACGGCAGGATGACCCCCCTGTTTGGCGCGCCTTCATTGCTTCGGTGCATATGCCAGCCTCCCGCCTAGCACACTCGTCGTTCCCCGTCGAGTCTCATGTGTCACGACCTCTCCAGTGGCGGCGGCAGAGGCCTGCTCGGCAACCGTGTGCTGTGTTCTGTTTTGGTGGTCACAGGTCGTGTTTCAGACCTGTGCTCTGTATGTCGTGTGGGTGTGGACCGACCCCGGCTCCGTTCCCGTTACGTCACGTGTGCGCGCTACGTGTGGGTGGGTCGGCGCGTGGGGGCCGTTGATGCCGTACTGTCTGCTCCTTTGGGCGTAAGCAGTTTAGTACGCTGCTTCGCAACGATGCTGGGCAGCGGGCACTTTGTCCTGTTCCAAACTGTTGTTGTGATGGTGGTTGTGCTCCTGTGTGTCAGATGCAGGCCGGGAAAAAGTCTTCCCGTGGTCTGGTGGAGGCTGGCAATCGACTTTGTTGCTTTCATTGTGAGAACGAGCAAGAGGACATCTTTCCAGCAACGCACGACGCCTCTTCTCCTTGTAACGATCACGAAGGGCACTGCCGGTACCGTGGTCCCATTGCAGTCACGCCGTGAGTTCTCCTCTCCGCAAGAGCAACGACCCATGTGCGAGCCGGAGGCGCAAGCACCTGCATTGACTAGCAAACGCCCAACCGGTATCACAGTTCTGTTGCCAATTGAGCATCCCTTTCTACAAGCCCCTACCAAAACTGTAAAACCATACATGTGAATAAAAGGCTTTAACTGGTCTTATGGCACGGGTGTATCGTACATGGCGTGCTGGGCTGCTGGCGCCGCCGACGCGAGTGCGTGCGGGACGAGGTGCAGCTGCGTGCCTTACGGTCTCCCCCGGCCCTGGCGCCTGGCCCAGCGGCCGCTCCAAGGCGCCATGCTTTGCCCACCTCCCCACGACACGATTAGCAGTGGTACCAGCGCTACCAGGGAGGCCCCTGAGCGCTACACTGCAGCGCCGTACTCGTTTAATCACACTGTACATTTCCGGCATATCGTGAGTTCTCCCCTCCGTGCCGCTCTCGCTGCTCATGTGCACTGCCCTGCAAAACAAAGCCTTGGAGTGTATGACACGCAGGCCGGCCTAAAACCAACGCAGACTTAGGCTTGTGAGCGAAAGATGCAAGGGGGACCAGATTACCACAGCAGGACAAGGGGTGCCGGCAAGTGCCGGCAAGTACAGATGCTAACCCTTATGGCCCCCTGGCTCTCCGGACGTGCCCCCTCTCGGGGTCTGTAACTGTAACTGTAACTGTAACTGTAACTGTAACTGTAACTGTAACTGTAACCCCATGCGCCACTTGGTACAGCGCGTACAGGCGAGCACCAAGTGGTGCACTGGCACGGCACTGGGTGTACGGCTTATTGGCACAGGTTGGCATGCTGGCCCACGCCCTAGACAGGGGACAGCTGCACGTGTGCACGGTCCACCGGAGCCCGCCTGGGACCTGCTGGGGCCTGCACCAGACTCAAGGCCAGGCCTTCAGAACCCCAACGGTTCGTTGACGACCGCTTGCCAGCATGTTCAAAGCCGCCCAGAGTTGTAGAGCATGACCACCCTTGCAGGTGCTGGTAGCAGGGTTTGGCAGTGGCAAGCGCGTTGGGACGTTTCACCCCACGGTGAGGCACGGCGCTCCCAGGATGTGTGCAGGGGAGGTCCCCTCGTCATGTACGCACCTCACGAGAGGCACCTCCCTACCCTATGGAACCCGCCTTTTCCTGGACACTAACAACATTTACTTCATGATATTGTCAAGGTGGACAATTCTAGCCAACCTGGGTCAAGCATTCGCGCGCTTCAGGAGAGATCTCTGCGTCCCGACCTGAAACTCAGTGCCTTTACCATTGTCCTCATCATTTTCTAGATTCAGCTGAAAAGTTCCTGATCTAGGAGAGCACAAGGCGTACAATGAGCGCCAAGGCGTTGGACTTCCTAGAGGGGCTGCAAACAGACTTCCCAGACCTCGCAGAGGATGTGCAGGAGCTTGCGAATCTGTACCAAAGAAAGCTATGGCACCAGCTGACCTTAAAGCTGGAGGCTTGCTTCCACAGCTCGGCCTTCAACCGCGGCGACATCCCTGTTCGGCTTTTCCAGCAGTTCGTCCTAGACTTCGCCCCCAAAATCAACCACCTGAAGCTGGCACAGTTCGCTGTGCATGCGTGCAAGTTCCAGCCCAACCCGGCTGCTGCCGTGGACATGCTCACAGCGGTCATAGCCCGGCTGGAGGAGCTCAAGCAGCCGCGCGTGACGGAGGCGGTGCTGTTCCTGCGCATGCACGTCGCGCAGCACAAGCTCGAGACCGGGAGCGTGGCGGAGTGCAAAACCATCACAGAGGCCGTCACCGAGCAGCTCGCCACGCTGTCGGACGTCGACCCCTCCGTCTCCGCGGCCATCTATTACGTCACCTCGCTCTACCACAAGTCCCAGCAGGCCTACGCCGACTTCTACCGCTCAACGCTCATGTACCTGTCCTACGTCTCCTCCGACTCGCTACAGCCCGACTTCAAGCTGCGCCTGGCGGTTGACGTGTCCCTGGCCGCGCTGCTGGGCGAGCACCTGTACAGCTTCGGGCAGCTCCTGCAGCACCCCATCGTCAACGCGCTGGACGGCACGCCCTCGCAGTGGCTGCACGAGCTGGTGCGCTGCTTCAACAACGGCGACATGCACGCATACGACGAGCTGTGCGTCAAGTACGCGGCGCAGCTGAACGCGCAGCCGGCGCTGGTGGCGCACGAGCGGCGCCTGCGGGAGAAGATCACGCTCATGTGCCTGCTGGAGCTCATCTCATCCACGCCGGCGGAGGAGCGGCGCATCCCGCTGCAGCGCATCGCGGAGCGCACCAAGCTGGACGTGGACGGAGTGGAGTTCCTACTCATGAAGGTGGGCAATGGACGTGTGTATAAGCAACCGTGGCGTGTGTATAAGCAACCGTGGGTGCGCCGATAGGCAGGCAGCCAAGGCACGTGTGCTGCTTCTAGCAGCCAGCTGGTGCGTGTGTGTTGCAGGGGTAGGACAGGCGTCGGTTGTAGGGGCACAAGTAGGTGAGCTGAGGGGCGGCTCGGGCTTGTGCGGGGCTGGAAGGGGGCAGGTGTTCTCGGTGGTGCAGTTGATCGTACGGGGTGGCGCGATGCGCCTTGTCTTTGTGGGTTCAAGGAAGGTACTCGGGGGGCAGGAGCGTGCGGGCAGCATCCACTGGTTGGGATGTTGTGCCATTGCGATACCGTGAAATACGGCATCAGGTATAGGAACAGCTATCGGGGCGGCTGGTGATGAGGTTGGACGGCCAGCAGGGATCCACCATCAGCAAAGTGCCGCTTCCCGCCACCCGCCGCTGCTGCACGCCCCGCACTTTACTCCTGCATTACCCCCGCCATCACCTCAGCCACCCGAGAGCCGCACCCGGCCCTCACGCACGCTCACACCCCTGTTACCCGTTCCCATGTTTCCCTGATGCCTTACACGCTTTCCTCGCCTTTTACGCGCACCCCCATGTCACCCGGTCGCCCCAGGCTCCGCCGCTGCACCGCATGCTGACACCCCTGTCACCCGGTCCCCCCAGGCCCTGTCGCTGCACCTGATCGAGGGCGTCATCGACGGCGTGTCGGGGCACGTGGACGTGACGTGGGTTACGCCGCGCATCCTGACGCGCGACCAGCTGGCGGGGCTCAAGGCGCGGCTGGACGGCTGGGTGGGCCGCGTGGCGGGCGTGGCGAGCGCGCTGGAGGACGAGAGTGTGGGCATGATGCTGGCCGTGGACGGGGTGGCGGCGTGAGGGGGGCGGCAGGGCAGGGGGGGAGGGGGGGAGGGAAGGAGGGGCCGCGGCGCTGCACGTGTGTGGCAGGGCTTGCAGGGTGCCGTGGACGGGTGGCGGCGTGAGGGGGGCGGTGCATTGTCTGCCTCGAGGGGCCTGGGGGCGGCGGGGGGAGGGCAGGAGCCCCCAGTTAGCGGCGGGGATGGGATGGGATGGGATGGGATTTGTAGTCCGCATGTGCATCTTCGAGATGAGGTAGCATTTTGGCGCGGGCGAGGTGGTCGGTTGACAACCAGGTGCATGCAGGCGTTGGAAGGTGGGGGAGCGGCGACGAGCATGGGGGGGGAAGGGAAGGGAGGGTTGTAGCATGATGTGGGGGAGGACAAGGTGGGGCTGCGGCGGCGGGCGGCAGGGCGAGGCAGTTGGTTGTGGCGGGCAACGGGCATGTCGGTGCTTTCGAGTGGACGGATGTGGCGGAGGTGATGACGTGGCGCGGCAGGGCAGTGGCAAGGCAGTGGGGGCGCTGCTACGGCCGGACCGTGAATGGTAATCCCAATCCTCAGTTGTGTTTAGTACGCCGCACGACAGGGTTTGACGTAGCTTCTTCTTCTCCACACCCGCGGCCACGCGCGAGGGCCCAAGCATGTCTCGGTATACCCGCGTCACCTCCGCTTCTCAGGCCGATGGTCGGTGGCACCGCATGGACTGACGGGGCCGCCGCTGTTCATTGCTGGTACGACGGCCCTCGGGCTGCCGTACGACGTTGCGCCTTGTGCTGTGTGCGTACGACGTTGCACCTTGTGTTGTGTGTCTTCTGGTACCCTTCCACGCCGGCGCCGTTTTGCCAGGGGCCGAACCTGATGCACAGCATTATGCAGACTGCGCTGTTTACTCACATCAGCCTTGCACCCTAGTGATCAGGCTCAAGTGGATGCGCATGAACGTGCAGTACCGTACGGTACACGTCTTCCAGGCCTTAACTCGTGGAGCCTTGAATGACCAAGAGCGTCGGGCAACCTGGGCAAAGCTGCTGACAGCTCGAGACACACAGCTTACGCAACGCACCAGCTATGTCCTGCTCAATACCGCACAGCCCGCCCATGGTCAAAGAGAAAAGGCGCCACCACCAGCAGGGCAGCACTCGCATAACTAGCCGTCCGCACATGCTTGCCATATGCTGCCTCCTGAACAGTCCACATGATTGAGTCCCCACATGCAGTGTTGCTTGAAGGGTTGCAGCAGGTCGGAGCTCGCCGCAGGACACCTAGCAAGGACTGCGGTCCTCGTAACTCTGCGCTGGTATACGCGTTTGTACCTCCCCGCACCGCAACCAGCAACACCTGGCGAGGACTGCAAGGCCGCCGACATTCGCACCTGTTCGCACGGCTGCGTTGCACACACTGTTGTGTTTATTGCTTCGCGCGGCCGGCCCTGGTCGGCGTAATGCATGGCAGTCCGCTCAACAGCCACCTGGAATTATGGGTGCACGCGAATTGCACCAGCCGTGCTGGCTGCTTCAACGCAACCCGCCTCTCGACATGACCGCCACGTGCCACCACCACGCCCATGTGAACCTGGGGCACATCTCTTGTGTGCAAAACAGCATTCAAGGACAAATGATGTAGGGCAAACCAGTGCCGCATCAGTTCACCATCTGCAGGCAACTACCGTACTGATGCTTGCTTGGCTCAAGGCCTAATCCGCGGGGCCTGTCTAGGGCTCACCGGTGACATCCGGTGCAACCTGACGGCCGTTTGCACGCTGCACACACTCCTGGCCTCGTTGTGAATCCTGGCGTGATGCAGATAAAATCCAACATCCTCGGCCCGCAACGCGCAAGGGTCACAGACCCTGGAACCGAGCCCTACCAACGGAGCAAGACATCATGACCGCATGCACCAACAACGGCTACGCATGCTTGAGCTGCTACGCCTACCTGCATGGCACCCCCAGTCCGATAAATACCACAGCCCATCACAAAGCGTTCCTCCCGCAGCTGCCCGCCTCCCCGTACCACCGCACCCGCGTGCAGCCTCTGATCACGCCCTGTACCTAAACAGTGCTCGTACGACGCGTCATGCAGCAAGTCACTCCAACCCAAGCCAGCGCACCCATCCGAAGCACACGGAATGCGCTCCACGAGTGCCCCAGCCCGGGGTGGTGTGTGTGGGTATGGTACGGCATCCCGACCCAAAGGGGTCCCCTGTAAGAAACCAAAACAAACCAAGCCAAACCACCCTGCGCTTCCCCCACCCCCTTCACCCCCCGCCCCGCACCTATTCGTGTGATCCTGGGGAGTCCGACCGTCTCCGGTTCAGTCCAAGTGCCGCCCTGCAGTAACCCCCCAATCCTACCCCTGACCCCCCTCAGCTTCCTCCCCCATCGCGGGCCCGGACAGCGTGCACTGCGCCAGCCGGTGCGCCGAACCCACCCCCCGCATGCTCCTCAGGTTGTCCAGCAGCGCCCCGCTCCCCGGACCACCCTCCACCAGCCCATCCAACGCATGCCCGCCAAACTGCCCCGCGCTCAACCCCCGCGGCCGCACCGCCACCCCGCCCCCGCTCACACTCCGTCTCGGCAGGTACATGTGCTGGCCAACCGCTGCTCCCACCCCACCCACGCCGGTGCTGCTGCTGCTGCGTGTGCCCCGCCCGCTCGCACCACCACTCAGCGGCGACCCCCCAGCTCCCCCGCCCAGCCTCGTGACACCCACAGGACCAGCCAGCACCGGCAGCGGCCCACTGCTAACACCCCGCGCCCCGCCCTCACTACCCATCCTACCTACGTAACCCACCCCTCCCATGGGCGCCCCCACCATGCGCGGCAGCACGTCGCTCGCGCTGCCCTCCCCCAACAGCCCGCTGCCCTCTTGCTGCGCGCTGCCGTACACCCCGCTCGACCCGCTACTGCTCACGCTCGCCGGCGAACGGCTCAGCACGCCCAGCCGCCTCGCCAGGTCGATCACGTCATGGTCCGTACGGCGCTCGCTGGTCTCCTCGCTGTACGGCGCCGTGCCCGCCCCCTGCTGCGACTCCCCTTCCTCCGCTTCCTCCCCCCCGTCCTCCTCCGTCTCCTGAGGGTCGCTCAGATGCACAATTCCCTGCGCCGACAGACCCAAGCTGAATCCCCTGCCGCCCCCTGTAGCCGCCGCTGCCCGGCCGCCCAGCCCGGACGGCGACGGCAGGTCTGCAGCCCCCGTTACCCCAAATGACAGCGTCGCGCCTCCTGCCCCATGCATCCCCACGTTGCCCACAGACGCCACACGGGACGAGCCCGCCGCGCTGCCATTACCGTTGGAGCCGTTAGAGCCGTTACCGTTAAAACCGTTACCAGCGGCGGCGCTGCTGCCCAGCCGGCCTCGGCTGCTGAGCGCCAGCGCGCCGCCGCTGCCCAGGCGGGTCTGCCCCGCGCTCGAGCCCCCGGCCTTCAGCAGGGAGGGGTCCACGTCCACCATGTCTGCGGCCGTGGCCAGACACACGTCGGTCATGTGGCCGGTGCTACCTGCGCGGCCGGGGACACCCGCCCCCACTTCCGAACCCCGCGCCTCTGCCAGCATCACCCGCGCGTCCCCGACGCCGCCTTCGTCACCGTCCGCAGCTGCGTCAGACTCCGCTGCTGCAGCTGTCACCGACGCGCCGGGGGCGGCGCTGTCCGCTGCTGTCCTTCCTGCAGCAACGCCCCTCCCCCCTCCCCACCCCGCGACGGCCCCGTGCCTTGCCTGGGGCATCGTGTTGGGTGTGGACTGCGTCCGGAGGGACAGCAAGTACGACTCGTCGTGGTCGGCCTCCGCCGCTTCGGAGCCGTCGGCGGCAGCGCCGCCGCCGCCGGCGGCGTCCAGCTGCTGCTGCTCCGCCTGCTGCTGCTCCGCCTGCAGCGCCGCCGCCGCCGCGCCGCGCCACCGCCCCGACAGCCGCGACGCCGCCAGCTGCAGCAGCAGGGGAGAGCCCCCGCCAGCCCGCGCCGGCGCGTTGGACAGCGACCGGCGGCGGTCCAGCCCAGACCCAGAGCTGCTGTGCGTCCGTACAAGGGGCGCACGGTGGGCGCCCGTGCCCGTACCCGCACCGCCCGCCGGCACCGATGCAAGACCACCGCCCCCAGGGGGCGCGTACCCCATGTCGGTCGGCCCGCGGGGCCGTACGGTTGCTGCCAGGGGGGCGGGACCTGGGCTGCCACCGTGCGCGTGGCGGCCTAGGGAGGACGGCCGTCTCAGCGCTCTGCTGCCCACAGGGGATGCGGGGCGACCACCTCCTGGACCTAACTCAGAGGCGTGGTGTCCGCTCCGGAATGGAGATTGCTGGTGGTGGCGCTGTGCGGCGGCGAGGGCGTTGTGGGCGGAGATGGTGGTGGGGGAGGCGGCGGCGGAGGCGTGTGGAGGGTGGTGGGGCTGGGGGTGCGGGTGGGGCTGGGGAGGCGGGTCGTTGACCACCAGGGAGCGGACCTCCAGGGCTGCGCCGGGAGCCACCTGCATTAGCGCCTGGGGCCCGGCAGCACAGGTGGGAGGAGGGGGGAGCACAGGTGACATTGGTGCAGTTGGATCCACAGTCAGTGGAGTCTGGGGAAGCACAAAACGGCCGTGGGAGCCAACTCCCCGCTCCCGGTTCTCTTCCAGGTGTAAACGACCCCAGATCAAGCAGAATATCCTCGGACGATCCACTCACGAACGGTACACCCCCCATTTTCCTTTCCCCCTCTCAACGATGCGCGACCGCACACTTTACACCCCTCCCGGGCATTCGCCCCTGCCTGCCTTCCTGCCTGCCCTGCGTGCGGCAACCCACACCCGCCCTAACCCAGCACCCCGGCCCCCGCCCCACCTTGTGCAACGCCACCACCAGCGCCCCCGCCGTGGGCCTCCGCCGCGGGTCCTGCGCCCAACAGGCATGCGCCAGGCCGCGGTAGTGGTCGGGCGTGTTGGGCGGGAACTGCGGCCGCAGCCCCCTGCTCGTGTACGAGTGGACACGTGCCGCCGACAGGCCCGCCAGAGCGGGGATGCCCACCAGCACCTCCCACATGAGCATGCCGAAGCTGTGGGGGGAGAAGACAGGGGGGAAAGAAGTTACTATGTCGATCGATAATGAGAGGGGGGGGACGTTGGCGAGCCGGACGTGCGGGTGAGAGACAGGGCAGAGGTGCTTGCAGTTGGGTCTTGTCTTAAGGTTCGGACATACGTCTGCGGATTGGAAACAAACATGTTAGCGGCCTGCAGACTTGGCTAGCAGTGCAGCGTTGGCATGCCGCATTGACCCGAAGGCACCAGATAGTTTGCGTGTACTGCACTACCATTGTACGGCCGCCGTAAACAGCCGCCCCGGCAACGGCCCCCAGGCAACGCCCCCCCACCTGTGTATGTCCTGACTATTCCCGATTCCCCTTTGCCGCTTTGCGCTTACCCACCTGTACAGGTCGGACTATTTTAGATCCCCCTTTGCCGCTTTGCGGTTACCAACCTGTATATGTCCACGGAGGCGTCAAGCATGTTGCCCGGCAGGAAGGCCTCGGGCGCCAGGTGCGAGGGCGTGCCCAGCACGTGCCCCGACAGGAAGCCCAGCCGGCCGTCGCTGCCGCCGCCCACCCCTCCTGCACCCCCTCCTCCTCCCCCTGCGCCTCCGCCCGCCGGTGGGGCCCCGGTGCTGTTGCTCCACCGATGCGGCTGCTGCTGCTGCTGCTGCAGGCCCGCACCTGCAACACCTGCAGCAGCTCCCAAGCCCGATACGGGCATGGGGGTGCCAAGGGTGCTCGACGGCTGGGAGCGGAGGATGCCGGGGTGGGAGGTGGCGGGCGGGGGGTGGGAGTGCGGGCCGGGGGCGGGGTCGGCGGTCGGGGGCGAGGAGGGGAGCTCCCGCAGCAGCTGCACGCAGCCGAAGTCGGACAGCTTGCAGGTGAAGCCGCGGGGGTCGTGGGGGGCGGAGCGGAGCAGCACGTTGGAGGGCTTGAGCTGCGGGGACGAGGGAGGGGCGTGGAGGCCGGGTGAGGGTTGAGGGTGGGGAGGAGTGGCCAGGGGAGGCTATGGGTGGGCTGGGCTGGCCCGAGTGACTGTGAGATGCGACTGTGACATGCGAGTGTGAGATGCGAGTGTGAGATGCGACTGTGACATGCGAGTGTGACATGCGAGTGTGAGATGCGAGTGTGAGATGCGACTGTGACATGCGACTGTGACATGCGAGTGTGAGATGCGACTGTGACATGCGAGTGTGAGATGCGAGTGTGAGATGCGAGTGTGAGATGCGATGAGGCCCCCCCGTCCCCTCACTCTTGCCGCCATGCATGGTGCACCAGACAGACGCAGTGCAGGCGGCGCCTGGTGCCTGGTGCGGCAGGTGTGCAGTGCAGTGCGCTAACACACGTGCTGTGGTTGCGCCCCTTGCTCACGTCGCAGTGCACTAGTCGCATGGAGTGAAGGTGGCGGACGGCCAGCGCCACCTCCAGTAGCGTCAGGTAGATGAACTGGGGGTTGAGGGGGGAAACCAGCACCAGCATTGGCATTCTATGTTACGTTCCGGTCGGTATTCCGGTTGGCGAGCAGGGGAAACGAGTGGGCACGCGTGCGTGAGTGGAAGGTCAGCCTAAGCGTCAGGTGTATGCACCGGAGATAAGCGGGGTAGAAAGGACAAGGGACAAACAAAGCTGGTTGCAAC
The DNA here is from genome assembly GCA_004335795.1 of Chlamydomonas sp. 3222. Classification (NCBI taxonomy): domain Eukaryota; kingdom Viridiplantae; phylum Chlorophyta; class Chlorophyceae; order Chlamydomonadales; family Chlamydomonadaceae; genus Chlamydomonas; species Chlamydomonas sp. 3222. The sequence continues at coordinate 11,011 of QAXN01000307.1, read as the reverse complement.
ACGCCGCAACAAACTCAGGACTCACGCCGGCCTCTTGGGTGCAGCCATGCGTGTGAGTGCAGCTGATGCAGGTGCTCGCAAGTGGTGCTCCCCTGGTGCTCGCATGCCTGGTGCCCGGCTGCATGGCTTTTGGGGGGCACCGATCGTCGGTGTACGGTACACCAGTACCGTGCACCGCAAGCCTACTACGCGGCGCGCACCTCGAAATTGGGTTTGAGCTCCGCTGCCGCCGCCAGTGCCGCCGCCGCGCCGCCTGCGCCCGCCGCCTCCGCCCTCGCCGACGGCAGTGCGGAGGGGGAGGTGCGCGAGTCGCGGCGGAAGAACACGCCGCGCTCCATGGCTTGCCGGAGGTTGCCTGGGCAACGGGAAGCAGGGTGGGTATGGGCAACGGGAAGCAGGGTGGGCAACGGGAAGCAGGGTGGGTAAGGGCAACGGGAAGCAGGGTGGGCAACGGGAAGCAGGGTGGGTATGGGCAACGGGAAGCAGGGTAGGCAACGGGAAGCAGGGTGGGTATGCTTATAGCGCGCGGAATCCGTGTAGAGCGTCAGGGAGCAAGGCGGGTGTGTGGGTTGCAGTAGCTCATTTGTGGGTTGCTGGAAGGGCGCGTGGAGGGCTGGCGCAGGTTGCCTAGGTGAAAGGCGGGTGGTAATGCTAACGACACTGCAAGCGGTGCCCTGGGACCTGACGCAGCGCCAGAACCGGAAGTAAACACCACCGGCCATCCCCGACACCTTACACGACCATCCATTCATCTTCGCCTTACTAAGTCGTCGCAGTATTCGAGCACCAGCACCAACTGCTGCCTGCCGCACCCTGTCCCTCTCCCTTCCACACCCACCTCCGTCGCAGTACTCGAGCACCAGCACCAGGTTGATGGCCCCCGTGGGGTCCCCCGGCGCCGTGTCCGCCACGTGCATGAGCCTGAAGCGACCCTCGTCGCCCTCGTACTCCACGACCATCACGTCGGTGAAGTAGGTGTGCAGCTGGAAGGGAGGAGGAAGGAGCAGGGCGAGGACGCCGCCGGTGTGCAGGTGTGTGCAGTTCGGGGTGCTGTCAACCGCCACCTGCCAGCTCGTTCCGCCGGGGCGCGCATGTGCTAGTACTTAACCCACGCTAATACACGCGTGCACCCACCTGCACCAGGTTGGGGTGCGACACGGCCGCCGTGACCGCCACCTCCAGCGCGTCCCGCAGCAGCGCCCGCTGCCGCCGCGCCGCCCTCCGCGCCGCCTCGGCGTTGTCGGCATCGAACGCAACGTCACGGTCCACAGCGCCAAGGCCTCCTCCGCCTGGAAGGAATGCGACGGCGTTTGTGCACATCAGAGTGTGTACGTATGCCATATGCTGGAAGAAAGGTGGCTTTTGGAGCTGTCATGCTGATGGCGGATTAACGGTCAGCTGCGCTCAGGCCGGAGCCGCCGCCGGCGGGATAAACGAGTTAGGTAGCAGGAGCGGAGGTGGAAGCAATCTTGACCCTGAGCTGTCATCGCAAGGGCGACCGCGCGTCCGAAGCCCACGCACACCCGAACAGGAATACAGGATGCAGAAAGGACAGCTCTACGGGGGCCCACACGGGCCTAGAAACGTGTGCTACGTGCCCACTTGGAAGCGTCCGGCGCAGAGCACGGCAGTCCTGAGCGCTCACCCTCCGCCACGGGGATGACCTTGACTGCCACCGGCAGGCCGTGCAGCCGGCCGCGATACACAACGCCCTGCCCGCCGCGGCCCGCCTGCTGCAGCAGCTCCAGGCCGCGCAGGTCGGTGGTGGCGGAGGGGGAGTCGCTGTGGATAGGGCATAGGGGCACAGGTGAGGGAGGCCGCAATCGAAATCATCATGAGCATAATCTCGCAACCTCGTTTAACCGTAACCGCCGTTATAGCTCTGACCTAGTTTCCAGCCCTGGGCGGGTGCGGGTGCTGTCGTCTGCTTGTAGAGGAAGCGGAGTGGCAGCACGTAGGACGTTGGTGGTTGCAAACAGGGCCGCGGGGTGCGGGAATGCGAGCGAGGGAGCGGGTGTGTGGGAGCGCCGGGGTGGGAGAGACGGTGTGGTAAGGCCGTGCAGCGACACGCACGCGACGTGGCACGGCGCAGGTCGAGCGCAGCAGCTCCTCCATACCCCATGGCATGGCGTTACGCTGGGAACGGTCTCTCCTCTCAGGCACATGGACCAGGCACCATCTAGGTACCTTAGTGCTAGCGGCGGCCCCTCAGCCCTTACCCCTTCGCCCTTGCCCCTTCGCCCTTGCCCCGCCTTGCACACCAGCCTCACGCTGCAACATTGCCCCAAGGGAGTCCCCAGGACAGGGGAGCCCAACATTCGCATGCCACGGCATGCACACGCAACCTCGGTATGAACGCACTCTGCAAGCGTGAGCACGCACACTCTGGTCCTGCGTGCGCCGGTGGGCAACCGACACAGCCACTTGCTTATCCAGCTAAGCATTTCAGCAACACTGCAGTGCCATCGACCTGCACTCCGACACCTGTCTGCCCCACCCTGTTGCCATATCGCCCTGTCTCCTGATCTTGCCCGCATATTACTGCAACAGGCTCATATGGCCTGACTCCCGCACCGTATCACCTGCATCACACGACAAACTCGGCTACCGTCGATCCGCTGCTGTCCTCAACCGCAGGCCCTCCTATGTACTCGATCCTTGATGCCCAAAACCAACTCAACAACATCTCTGCACCCTGCCTAGCAGCCTCTTCCCATATCTGTGTCACCCCCATCCCGCCTCACCACTCCTCCAGCGCTCTCTCCACCTGGATGGAGCTGAGGGTGGAGTGGAAAGAATTGACCAGCACCTGTAGAGGGGGTTACGGGTAGAAGGGGAGTGGAGTAAAGCGGCGTCAGGCGGTGAGGAGCGCGCACAGGCGTACGGCATCCTGAGGAGAAGCCTACAGCCCACAGCCAGACGATGAAGCTGCAGCAAACAAGGCGGCAGAAGCTGCACTGCAGCGGTTGGCCCTTCTGGAGCATTCCTTTTGCTGACACTATCCATGCCCCGCTGTGGGCATACCCAGCAGACCATTCCCCTGTCCGTCCGCCTGACCCACTTCCTTGGGCACTCACCTGCAGGTGGCTTAGCGGCGCTGGGTCCTCCAGTGCGAACGACAGGGAGCTGCTGGCCACAGGCCACAAGTCGTTGGTGCCCAGGGCCTCTTAAGGGGGGGAAGGGGGGTAACCGCAGAGCGGCAAAGTGAGTGTATCGGCAATGGTCAACCTGCAAATAGACGAGGGGGTGAGCATCGGGTTATCAAGGACGGGTATGGGAGAGGTAAGCAGTTGCCGGGATGCTTGTTGCGCAAGAGATTACGGACCACAGGCCAAACGCCGGTGGTGCCCAGGGCCTCTGGGGGGGCGGGGTTGTTGAGGACGGGTACGGCGGAGGTAAGCGGTTGCCAGGATCCGCGACAGGTTGCATGCCTGTGGTGCGCAGGGCCTTATGGGGTATTACGGTGAAGTGACGGTACCAAAGAACGAGATGATTCCAAGACGATTCCGGCAGCACCGTCATGTCACGTGCTGTGCATCTGCCGTACGCTTCCTGGCGGCCCCGCCGTACCCGTCCACTCCTGAGAGCTCCGTCGGCGCGTGCGCCGCGATGTCTGGTGCGCCGTCGCTGCCGCTGCTGCTGATAGGCTTGATCCGCCCGCCGCCGCCACCGCCGGCGGTAGTCCGCCCGCCAAGGAGGTGGGCGTGAGCAGGCGGGCCTGCAGGTGCGCCCACTCGGCCGCCAGCGTGGTGGTCAGCTTGTGGTGCACGCTGGCGACCACCAGCTGTGGGCAAGGGGGGCAAGGACGGGGGAATGGCAGCGGGCGGAGCGGAGGCAGGTGAGGGCCAAGCATAGATCCGGTGCCTATTGGCAAAGTTGCACTTTGCAATGCACGCTGGACGTTACCAGCTGCAGGGCGGGGAGGCAGGGACAACGCGCACAGCAAAGGTCAGTGGTGCAGCAAGGAAAGTGCAGACCGCAAGGCAACGCAGCCCCGCCCGCCCAGCCTGCAAACCACTGACGCTTACACTCCTTCTGCAATCTGTTTTGGCAAGAAAGCCCACTCCAGTTGCCCCGTTCCCCTTCCTGAGCCTGGCATCCGCGCTCTCAGTGTCCCAGAATCCAGCGTGCCGTCAGGCGGGGGAGGAGGCGGTGGCGGCTGCCGCGCAAGCTTGCCGCCGTCGGGGCACTGTGGGTACACGGCTGAATGGTGTGCCAGCCCTGCTCCTTGCCCCTCGCCCCTAGCCCCCTGCGCACTCACCTCCACCACCTGCGTCATCTCCTCCAGCACCCTCTCCAACACGCTCTCCTGCAGCACCTCCCGGAAGCCCAGGTACAGCGCAAGCAGCGGCTCCTGCTCCTCCACCTGCTCCACCGCCTCGCCCTCGCGGAAGCCCTCCCCAATGCCGCCCAGACCCACACCAAAACCGCCGCCATGCTCCGATACCATGGGGGTGGCCGTCCCGTGGGTCGCTCCCGGCAGTTGCAGCGAGCCGCCGCCGCGGCGAATCCCGCCGCCGCCGCCTGACGACATCACCGCCGCCACCGCCGCTGCCTGGTTGGCGGAGGAGGCAGGCGACTCCGCCGCCGCCAGCGCCGCCCTGGCACTCATGCTGGACGCCGCCTGCGAGCTGCTGGTGCCGCCGCAGCCGCCAGTGGCGGCGGCTGCCAAAGCTGCCGTACGGCTTGGCTGCAGTGCCGCCTCCACCGCCGGGCTGGCCCTGCCACTGGGCCGTCCCGCCAGCGCCCCCAAGTGGTCATAGTCGGGCACGTCCAAGAGTGTGCTGGTGGGGTGCTGCAGGAACAGCATGGCCTGCGTATCTGGGCCCATGCCGCTGAACCGCCCAGTTGCCATCGCAGACGTCCTCACTCCCTGGCCCCCCGCGCCCCCTGCTGCCCCCCCGCCCGTCACCCTCATGCTACGGCACGCCTCTCCGCCCGCCATGCCGAGCGCAATCACCAGGCTGCCCAGCGGCGCCGGCCCGCCGCCGCCGCCGCCGCCGCGCCGTACCAATGACGCTGACGCCGGCGCGCCGCTGACACCGCCGGTGAAGGCGCCACCGCTCATATGCTCGTACCCTGAGAGGCTATGCTCAAAGGCGGCGCCGCCGCCGGCCAGCTTGGGGTCGCACAGGCGGCAGGCCAGGGTCAGGTCTCGGATGGGCATGGCGTCGCGGGCCAGGGCGTCAGCGCAGTTGCGCACGGCTGTGCCAGCGGGCGGGTGGGAGCTGATGGCATCCTGCAGCAGCGTGTGCGACAGCGATATGACGGTGGCCTGCGGGGGCGGAGCACAGCCGGGTTCAGACTCGCTATGTTACAGGTTCACGCCTTAGCGTCATAGATAACTTCGATCAGCCCGCTTTGCAAAGCTATCTGCCCTTGGAGGCTTTCAGTGAGAAAAGCCGGAGCTCTAGGATTTTGTAAGAGGGGGCCAGGCTGAGAGGTCGCACGGGCGTGGGTTAGGCGGTGCGAGTTGGCACTGTCCCGCGAGTACCATAAACACAACATCCAGCCTTCCCCCGCACCCACCGTCACGCCAGTCCCTGCCGTCTCCGACGCGACGCAGCCCACCAGCCCCTCCGCTTCCAGGCCCCCCATGCCCATCCCAGCCCCCACCCCCGCCCCGCTCCGCTGTGAGCGGTGCGTCATGACGCTGTGGCTGCGGCCGCCGCGGCCCAGCAGCTGAGAGGACAGGTGCTGCAGCCGGTCCGCAACGCCAAACGGCACCTGGCCGCCCCCGCCGCCGCCCCCGCCACCACCAGCGCCACCTGTTCCCCAGCTCGGCTGAGACGCCCCGGGGATGCCACCGTGGTGCTGCTGCTGCTGCTGCTGCTGTTGCTGCTGTTGCGCAGCGTAGCTAGCTGTGGGTCCAGTGGGGGACGTGGGACCAAAGGCTGCGGCGCGCTGTTGCTGCAGCTGCTGCTGCTGTATGTGGAAGGTGGAGGCGGATGTGGACATGTCGCGGTGGGACAGCGCGCGGCCTTGCACGGTCAGGGAGGAGGCGCCGAGAGCACCGCCCAGGCCGCTGAGTCCGCGCGCGATGGAGGATCGTGGCACGCGCTGCTGCTTGAAGTAGGCGGCGGTGGTGCCGGAGTGGTGGAGCAGTGCCACGAGGCATTGGGCCTGGGGTGCGGGGCGGGACGGTGAGGTGGAGCTTGGGCAGAGGGTTTGGGAGAGGAGGACAGCATGCGGCGATGGATTTGCAGGTCGAAGGTCAACGTCATTGTAATCTACCCCGACCCGTAAACCAAACGACAAACGGATGGAGGGCGGGGTGAGAGCGCGTGCGGGTAGGGCAGGTCGCAGTGCACGTATCGTGTCCACATTTCGTACCCACATTGCCCATATGTCGTACCCACATTGCCCATATGTCGTACCCACGCCTGCTTAGTATAAGATCAGTCACGCGGCACCCATTGCCCACCCTCGCCCACCTGTAGCCTGAAGCGCTGATACGCCAGCCCCTTGATCATGGCTATGAGGCAGCTGACCATGGCCTGTGGGAAAGGGGCGTGTGGAAACGGATCGCGTCGAGATCTCCATAAAAAGGAAGTGCCGCCGCAACCCAAGGCACTGAGTGCTACATGAGCGCGCACAAGCGTGACGGTGCGTTTAAAGCACTTGTCACACCTCCTGGTGTCGCGATGCGTCGCAAATGCAGCATAGCCTGGGTCCGTTTGACCAGCTCGAAGACATCGACACGTGGCGATCTCCCTCCCGAAAACTCAACTATCACCTGCACGTCCGTCGCTGTTCAACTACAACAGCCGTGAAAAATCCTCAAGCGCACCTGCACGTCCGTCGCGGAGGCCACCCCGCTGATGAGCGAGCAGCTCTGGGCCACGAACGCGCTCTGCTCCGTATCCGAAAAAAAGCCGTAGCCCAGGAAGTGCGCCAACTGGTTGAGCTGGTACAGGGAGGCAGGCGAGTGCATCCAGCACGTGGCGGGAAGCGTGGGCGGCAGCGTTGCCGGTTCCGGAGCGGCGGCGGGTGAGGCAGCAGTGGCAGTAGCAGCTGCAGCGGGCTGCAGGGTGGCGGCGGCGGGAGCGGCGGGGGTGATGAAGGAGCGGAGGGAGCCCTTGCGGCTGACGGCGCTTCCAATAGAGCGGGGCTGGGAGCCGGTGGTGGGCGCAGCATCGGAGCCGGTAGCGGCGGCAGCGGCGGCGGTGGTGAGGTCGCGTGAGAAGGCGCGGCGGATGCGGTCCGTGAGGCTGACGGGCGCGGCGGTGGACTTGCCGACGGAGGTGAAGGAAGCGCCGTCGCCGGCGGCCCCGCCAGCGGCCGTCGCTGTCGCCGTCGCCGCCACGACCCTGAGCACCGGCGGCGCCGGGCCCTTGCGAGAGGCACCTGCGGCGGCGGCCGCCGCATCCGGGCCCTGCACCTGGGTTGGACCCGGCGCTGTTCCCCCGGGGTCGTGCAAGGGCTCGAGTCCGGTGTCGGAGGTGGGGCCCCCGCCCTGCCCGCTGTCGCCTTGGGGCTTCGAACCTTGTACCTCAACACCTGCACCCAGCACGCTCGGCCCGTGGTGCCCCTGGCCCTGGCCCTGGCCCTGGCCCTGAGCCTCGCAGCTGCGGCTGCTGCGGCCGTGCCGGTTTCGCGGGGGCTTGTGCGCGCGGTGTGCGCAGAGCGTCACTGCGCCCACCACCTCGCCGCCCGACGTTAGCGGCAGTACGGCAAAGTCGGTCAGACGCAGGTTTGCAGCTACCGCCAGGTCCTGCAGGTCGTCGGGCAGGGCGGTTAGGTCCAACCGTAGGGCGGGCGCGGGCTCCGACGGTTGAGGTGGTTGGTGGGTGGGGGCAGGCGCCCGCTGCTGCTGCTGCTGCTGCTGCTGCTGGCGCGGGTCCTTTGCCGGCTGTGTGCCAGCGATGGATGTGTAAACGCATGTGGTCTGGGGAGATGGGACATGGAACAGACCAACAGGTTCCGGAGTGTCGGTCAGGGTTTGGACTGGGCGGGAGGCAGAGAGGCAAGGTTCTCGAGGGGCGATTGTGGGCCAAGAATGAAAAGGCACGACGGAGGACAGTGCTGAAGCCCATAGCGCTGTCCTTACGGTATTAGGGGGCGAGGGACCGCAGCTGAGAGGGCAGGCCTCGTGCTCCCTCCCTGTACCCGCTACACACTGCCGTCCCTCCCACCATCCCAAAGCCCCCTTCCCACCGTTTTCCTCCCATAAGCACCCTCGCCCCCTTGACCGACCCCTCCACCCTGCCGCCTGACTGCTGCCTCTCCTGTGTAACCCACCATACCCCATCCGCTTTCTGCGATGCCCTTCCAACTGGCCCACCTTGCTGGCCTGCACCCGCTGCAGCGAGCTGCTCTGCCGGTCCCCCAGCACCGCCGGGGCGGCGAACCCTGGCGGCAGCAGGTGGCGGCCAGGGCCCCCGCTGGCCTGCACCACGAACACTGCACCGTCGGAAGATAGCGCCCACAGGCTGAGGGAAGGAGGTACAGTGAGGAGAGCGGGATAATGCAGGGGAGGTTGGCAGCGGGACAAGTGTAAAAGCAGCCGAGACGGGATTGGGGTGCAAGGGGGGGGGGCGGTGGATGCCCTGGGTGTGAGGCAGGGGCCCCGGTTGGATAGGCAGGTGGGGGGAGCTTCGCATGGGCGAAAGCGCTGGCACCCAGCTGCGCTATTGCAATACACCCAGGCTGCTTGCATCGCTGGTTGCATTGATTCGTAATCTAGGTCCCGCAGCATCCAGACTCCAGGGCCTCACGTTGCCATCTGGAGGCCCATGTGGTTCGACAGGACGTGCATCGCTGCGACGCCCCGGGCGTGCCAGCTGCCTCGGATGTGGCTCAGCCGCGCGTACAGCTCCGAAAACTGCACGATATGAGCACGCGGGCGTAATTTGAGGGGGGTGTTATGGTGCGTGGGCACGGGTGCAATGCGTGTTGGTGTACCCTGGGTTAGAGTCGCCGGAGCGCAATTGCAGTTGGGTGTGGGGCGCACTGACAAGCGCGAAAGCTGAAGCAGTATATAGGTGCTGAGGACCATGGAGTAGTATGCGTGTAGTCACAAGAGGTGCTATAGATTCTCAAGGAGCGGGCCAATGGTGGTTTTGCATTTGGGGTGGCATGCCCGTGCCGACCCCAAAACACCGCTGCCTGATGCAGCTACGACAGTACAGAAGCTTGCAATCGCATGTCAGCAACATGTTTGCGCATGCTGCAGGGACGGTGGATAAGCAACATACTCGCGGAGCGTCAGCCGGCAGACGCAGCAGGTTCTGAGACGTGTGCGGCGAGCTGCTGCTGCGTCGATCCACATCATGCTGCTCGCCGGGGGGGAGAGCGGCGGCCAGACACTGCCCGGTGCGGTCTGGCGCAGGGCATGCTTGTGTCGGACGTCCTGCCACCGCTTCTCCAGCACCTCCAAAGCAACATTTGAATATACCCATGCCCACAGAGCTCGGGGAGGCTGTCAAGTCCACCAGAAGTCGGCTTTTAACCCCATCGATGCAACCTTACTTTACCCCTCCGACTAACAACGGGACTGATCCCCGACAGAATGCGGTATGCATTCGTTCGTTCATATGGACAGCAGCCCAGTATTTTGTCAGTCATATTGCGCCGTCCTGGACCCTAGGACCCGGCGGGCAAATTTTCAATGTTGTGGGCATCCGCGGCCGAAGGCCGCGGGCAAAATTTTGCTATATGGCATTTTTTACCTTCAAAATTCTGTTATCCCAAAGCCCGGTCAAGCGGTCTTCGACCAGTAGAAGAATATGACTGCGCGCAACAATTCTTCCAGGATGCGGTTCAGCGTTATGAATAGAAAACAACGTTCTTTTTATTCACCACCTACGCGTTCGTGGCGCATTTTAAACGGACAAATGGGTTACCTGGCAGACAGGATGCGTGAGTAGCGATCAGACGAAAACAGGTAGAGGCTCTTGACCATCGTTGCAAAAGATTAAAAAAAAACATTGAAAGCTCGCTCGGCGCCATGTCCACGCTCGGCTCCTGGTCCATGCAGCGGCGTGCTCCCCTGCCTGTGCAGGGAGCCCTGTGCCGGCAGCACCATCCACATCAACATTTTTTGCTATAATGCCACACGAACTGTGCGACCAAAGAGGATTCCCCACTACGTCGTCGCAGCAATATCAAGTGGTACTGACGGTGCAGATACGCAGGTGCTACCCAGGGGCACGTCCCCCTTCCCTGACCCTGCAGACCTAATTGCCTGTGGCAACAAGTCCTCGAGCATTAAGGGGACTTCTTCAGTCCCGCTGCCCCATAAGTAATCCATGAGCACCATAGCAGTAACACGTTCGTCCCACCTACAATACATCAGGCTCTCCTGACATCCGCGCACAACACCAGGCCCACCCTACATAGCTCCACACCCTCCACTGGACGCAAGGTCCTTTGAGCAGGAAGGCGAGGCACTGTACCCTGGGCGCCAGCGAGGGTGTAGGAGATGCCCAGAGATCCTTGGGNNNAATGGGGGAGGGGAAGGGTAACAGTGCGTGCCACCTGCTCAGGGGTTGGTGAGGCAAATGCAGGTACAGCTGCCGTTAGGGTGGATACGTGGGTAGGCACGTGGCGAAAGAAGCGCCAACCCACGAAGAGAACACGTATATTACAGCCCAAAGCGACCAACCTCGCCTATCTCCACTATACTTCTCACCTGGTGACTCCCACTTCCTGCTTTCCTGACACACAGTACGTGTATCCCATACCCACGTCCTCCCTTCCTTACTCTCCCTTGCTCCACCTAACCCGGCACCTACCATGTGCGGTCCGTAGCCGGCGCACACCCAGAAGCTTAGCGTGCGTGTGCATTTTCCGCTGGACGGAGGAAGGCAAGGCGCGTGCGCCGTGGCCCGACGTATGTAAAGTAGGCGCCCCGGGTCCTTGAACAAGGGGGGATGGTGCGTTCCACCTGCACAGGGATCGGTGGGGCACGTGGTGGGGGTTTCACCTTCTGTAGCGATAAGAACTTGGCAGCAACAGTGTCAGCCCCATGGTGGCGCACGGCGGGACCTCCTCGCCCCAGTGCAGTGTG